>JBCEWC010005718.1:5513-24380 GCA_038996855.1 Solanum aculeatissimum | reverse complement strand
ACTGTTATGTTAAATGATTACTTGATGTGCTATTAAATCATGTTTAGATATTGGATTTGTTTTGGATATTTTGAATGCCATTAAGTTATGTGTTACGCTTCTGCAAATCTTGAGTAAAAGGGGTTAGTTTGGTACTATGATGGCTTGATCGAGAGCTTTCGGGTTCTCCTTCGCCATGTCACATCTAGACCCCCTAACCGGGTCGTGACATGAATTTTCTTCGATTGTTGAGGACTGCTACCAATTAGTCAGCTAGTTTCTTGGATATTCAACTAAACCTCAAAAACTTAAAGGCAAAATGAGCGAGCGTAAAAGAAAATTGGCAGATGTTTTTATACTGGTTGGGATCCAATGTGTATCTTACGTCCAATCCCATTGGGTTGTAAGGGATATCTCTTCAAGCCTTTTTGAAAGTGATGGTTACAAGAATTTAAAATTATGATCTTTCTTCTTTTTTTTAGTTTTCTTTCTTTTGACATAATCATGTCTTTTCAATCAATTCTTCTTTTCTCTCACTTTTTTCTTACACGGTAATTCAAAGACTAAATTACAATGCTTGTTAAAGATGAAGAGCTTGATAAAAATGTTGAGTTTTGTAGGCTTGTATATCTTTATGAGATATCTGGATACCTCCTTTTATATGAAGAGATGGCTCCCCAAGGAATTTGATCCTTGGAATCAGGCTATGGAGATTCCTTCATCCAAGGATAAGGATAAGGCTTTTAGGATGGCAAGTCTTCTTCTTTCACGCAAATCATTTGATCCTTTCCAAGAAATGCATCCCAAGACTTGCGCAGATCTACTTTAATTAATTCTGTCAGTCCTTGATTTATGTGCTTCCTTTATAACTGGATTGAGGGATAATTGATCCTGATTTGTGTACTTCTTCAATATCAGGATTGATTTGGTATTTATTGATATCCTTTCCTAATTTGTTGGATCTTTGATTTTGGCTTTGAATCATGTTTCCTTTTTTATGTTTCCTGCACAGTCATCAGTCAAAATAATTAACATTAACAATCTCCACCTTTTTTATGATGACAATTAATTAGGATGTTGATAGTTAGCTTCCCTTTTCTTAAGTTTACTGTGAGCTCCCCCTGAGTATTTGCTAAAGCACCCCTTGAGTATTTGCCCTGAATAATTGCTAAAGCTCCCCCTGAATTACTTACTATTCTCCCCCTTTGGCATCGACAAAAAGGAAATAGAAGGAAAACAACAGACGGAATGTAACAAGCAAGCAATTCATAGCATCAAGAAAAATATTGTCCATACAGAGAGAAAACATAGCATTAGAGTTTAAGCAAAAACTTCAGCAGAACACAGTTAGTTATGACTAAGGAAGAAGGTAATGGTATTGACGAGGGCAGTCTTCAGAATTTTGAAGAGATTATTCAAATTTGCAGCCATGGCATCTGAATTGTTCTGAATCCTCTGAACAACCTTGATGGCTTCCTTCACAAATTGTATGAGTTGTAGTCGCACTTTTCCCATATCTGTTTTGGTTTCCTTGATGATGCTTTTAACTTTGTCCATCAAGCTTGTAGTGGCAGACCATAAGTAGATCTTAAAGATTATCAAATTTTGCATCCATGGTAGAGACCTTGACGACCAAATCTTTGACCATCTGAGGATCGAGAGAAGGAGGAACAAGACAATTTAGAGATTTGTCACCTGGAGACTTGGTAGCAGTTCCAGAAAGAGGCTCAATTTTGAGGAACCAGATGTCATTCATGAGAGTGTATCCCATGTTACTAAAGGCTCTAGAGTTATAGCACTGTTTGACAATAACAGGAGGAATATCGGAGAGACAGACATGGTTAGCCTCGAGAATCTTTGATATCAACATGCCATAGGGTAAGCTTTGGGAATCCACAATAGAGTCCAACATGTGGTGGAGGATATAGGAGGAAAGCTTGAGTCTCTTCTTAGAGATGAGGCAGTAAGTGAAAAAGGTGTCTCGAACAGAGAGAGTGGAAAGGGATCCTGCACGAGGGATGAGAGTGGTGGCCACTATATGGGCAAGAACCCTGGTTTCAAAGGAAATATCCTTTCGGCCTAGGTTTGAAGCACCAGAGCCGGAGGGGTTAGAGGTCAAAGCCTTTTTGGCCTCTTTAAAAGAAACTTCAAAATTAGAGGGCCACGAGTTTTTCACTGGGGATGAGAACCCAGAGCAGTGAATGCCAAAAATTTCATCAAAGATATCAGAATTAAGAAAATTTCTTTTTCCTAGGACCAGGGATTCTGTTTCTCTAGGCACCGTAGATCGAAGATTTGCATAGAAAAGGCTAACAAGGGGTTCGTAAACAACTGTAGGAGAAGATGAAAAGAGTTTGCCCCAACCTTAATAGTCAAAAAATTCCTTGATTGGGAACTGAATAGACCGTAGGAGATCTAAATCCACAACGCGACCATGCACAATGGTCTTTGATTTTAGATTTTGAAAGAGAATCTCATTGGATGAGTTCCATAAATTAGCCTTAATGTCAAGAGTACTTTCAAAGTTGAACTTGCATTTCTTCTTGGTATCCCTAGGAGGGTGAGAGGGTGTTGAACGTTTGAGAGAAGAGATAGGGGAGTCAGAAGAGGCAGGAGATGAAGGACAGGAGGAATTCTTAGAAATAACTGGAACGGGAGAGTGGGCAATCCCTTTCCCTTATTCCAGGCACTTTTACAAGGTGGCATATTGGAGAGAAACGAGAATAGGATATGAAAGATTAATGTTTGAGGAGGAGCTTGGAAGAATATAAGAAGTAAAAGGAATTTAAAAAGGGAGGATAGGAAGACTAAGAGTCGAGGGTAATGGGAAAGGAAGTGATAGGGCTGGAAAAGGAAGAGACAAACGCTGACATGGAGAGGATATACGCAATCAGCCGTCAATCAGAGAAATAATAAATGCAAGTAATGATGACAGGTATACATTAAAGGAAAATATATCAATTTGAGTTATAAGGAAATATTCACAGAGATTTAAAAAGATTTTGGAATGATATTTAAGGTTTTTCTAAGGAAACAAAATCTTTCTTCAAGCAAAGGTTTTGTAAAGATATCTGCTAATTGAAATTCAGTATTTACGAAAATGATATCAGTGTTGCCATTTAAAACATGATCTCTAACAAAGTGATGCTTTATATCGATATGCTTAGCTCTAGAGTGATGCACAGGATTTTTAGTTAAGCAAATAGCACTCGAGTTATCACATAGAATATGAGCAGGTTTAACATTTATATCAAAGTCACTTAGTTGTTGAATCATCCAAAGAACCTAAGTACAACATAGACAAATAGCCATGTATTTAGCCTACATAGTGGAGATGGAAACGCAGTTCTGTTTCTTGTTGTTCCAAGAGATTAAGGATTATCCTAGTAGTTGACAAGAACCACTGGTTCTTTTCCTATCAATTTTATCACCTGCATAGTCAGCATCTGAAAATCCATGAAGATTAAAAGTAGATGATCTTTCATACCAGAGACCAAAGGAGATAGTACCCAAAAGATAGCGAATAATTCTTTTTACAACAATTAAATGAGATTCTTTTAGGGCAGATTGAAAATATGGCACATTAAGAAACACTGAACATGATGTCAGGCCTACTAGCAGTAAGATAGAGAAGGGACCCAATCATACCTCTGTTTTTAGTTTCATCGACATTCTTACCGTTAAGATCAAGGTCCAGGTAGTAGGATGGGCTCATAGGGGTGCTGATCGACTTGGCATTTTCCATTCTGAATTTTTAAACTAATTCCTTAGCATGCATACTTTGACAAATAAAGATTCCTCTATCGGTTTGATAGATTTGAATAATAATATTTTCAGAGGAAGATTTTTTGAAGAAAAGAGCGATGTCAATGCTTCCTCAAGAAAAACCATGATTCAGTAAAAATTTGCTTAGTCGATCATACCAAGCTCTAAGACCTTGTTTGAGTTTGTACAAAGCTTTTAAGAGTTTGAAAACGTGGTTAGGAAAATCAGAAAGTTCAAAACCAGGAGGTTGTTTTATGAAAACTTCTCCTTCAATAAAACCATTTAAAAAGGCACTTTTGACATTCATTTGAAAAAGTTTAAAACCTTTAAAGTCGGCATAGGCTAAAAGGATACGAATGGATTCTAACCTTGCTACGGGAGAAAATGTCTCATCATAGTCGACTTCCTCTTGTTGAGAGTATCCTTGAGCGACGAGTCTGGCTTTGTTTCTAATAACCTTTTCTTCTTCATTCAGTTTATTTCTAAAGACCCATTTGGTTTCGATGATGGAGGTATTTTCAGGTTTGTGAACCAAGGTCCAGACTTGATTTTTTTTGAATTGGTCCAGTTCATCTTTCATGGCTTTGACCCATTCATCGTCTTTTAAAGCTTATTCCACCTTTTTCGGTTCTAGTGGAGATATAAGTTCTATGTTGTCACCTTTTTTACTTGAGGCTTTGGTTCTCATTCCATCATTTGCATTTGCAATGATGAACTTTTTAGGATAATTAGGTTTGCTTCTACATTTGTTAGGAACTGTTTCTGTTATGAGTTGGCTTTCCTTTTCATTAGTCGACTGGTCCTTTTCTCCCACTTCTTTAGAAGAAATGACTGCGATTTTAGGACAGGTAATTTCTTCATTGTCAAAACTGCACTTTTGCTTAGAAGATTGGTTAGATTCATCAAAGACAATGTGAATAGATTCTTTTATTAAGGAAGTGTGTTTATTGAAGACTCTATAGGATCTACTAGTGTTCGAGTAGCCAAGAAATATACCTTCATCGCTTCGAGGGTTAAATTTGCTTAAATTATCCTTACCATTATTGTGGATGAAAGACTTGCAGCCGAAAGGATGGAAATAGCTAATGTTTGGCTTTTTACCATTCCACATTTCATAGGGATTTTTCTTTAAGATAGGTTTGATGAGACACCTGTTGAGAATGTGGCAAGCAATGCTTACAGCTTTGGTCTAAAAATGGTGAGGAAGAGCATGTTCGCATGTCATAGTTTTGGCCATGTCTTGCAGAGTTTGATTTTTTCTTTCAACCACTCCATTTTGTTGTGGAGTCCAAGGAGCTGAGAAGTTGTGTTCATATCCTTCCTCTTTGCAAAAGTCTTCAAATGCTTTGCTATCAAATTCTACTCTATGATCACTTCTGATTGAGGAGATGTAATACCCTTTTTCTCTATGTACTTTCTTACAAAAGAACTCAAGATCTAGAGTATCATACTTGTTAGCTAAGAACATTACCCAAGTAAAGCGGGAGTAATCATCAATAATAACAAAGGCATACCTTTTACCTCCAATGCTGGCAATTCTGGTGGGACCGAAAATGTCCATGTGAAGAAGCTGTAGAGGTTTTGTAGTTGAAATAATATTTTTAGCTAGGAATGCGTTTCTAGTTTGCTTACCAAGTTGACAAGCATCACATATGTGGTCCTTTGTGTAGTCCATCTTTAGAAGACTAATCACAAGATCTAGTCGAGCAAGCTTTTCATTGAGTCTCATACTGGTGTGCCCCAATTTTTTGTGCCAGATCCATGGGTCCTCATAGATGGAGGCAAGGAAAATGTGATTTGTTGTTCCCTTGACAGAGTCTAGAATGTATACATTTTTATCTCTACTACTAGGGAGGATTTCTTTTCTAGAATTGTCTTCGATGATGCACCCAGTCTTTCTAAATCTGACTTCTAGGTTAGATTCACATAGTTGGTTGATGCTCATCAAGTTGTACTTCAATCCTTTCACAAGGTAAACATTAGTGATATCACAGGATACATTAAAAAAGATGGTACCAATACCAATTACTGTTCCAGTGGAGTTGTCTCTGAAATGAATTTTTCTGCCTCTGTAGTTAGCAACAGATTTGAATAGGTATTTGTTGCCTGTGATGTGATTTGAACATGCATTATCAAGATACCATTTTCCTTTGGACATGGTGAGATGTTCCTGCAAAAAGTTATCAATTCTGATTTTTAGGTACCCATATTTTTGGATCCTTTCCGATGAGTAGTACTTTTAACCTTCCACACCATATTAGATGGTGTTGAGCGACGAAATCTACATCGAGAGTAAGTGTGACCAATTTTCCCACATTAGTGACAGGAGTTCTTTCCTGAACTATTTGAGTCAGATGGACTAGAAAGTTCAATTTGAGAACTAGTGGACTTGTAAAAACTAGAAAAAATTTTAAAGTTCTTTGACTAATTTTTAAGATTTAAATTTTCTTCTTCCAAGAAATTTCTTTCAACAAGGCAATTTTCAAGTTAGATTTCTAAATCATTTTTCTCATCTTGAATCGATTTGATATTCTCAAAGGATCATTTTAAGTCCATAATGGCTCGATCTAGAAGAGCTTTCAACTCAAGACAATTGTTGCAGAAGTTGACTTTTACCTAGTTTGATTCACCGATAGCCATGAAGCAGAGATTTCCAGAATCCTCTTGACCATATTCGGAAGTGTCTTCGTCACTCCAGTTTCTAAATGCCTTGTTATTTGACTGTCCTTGAGGGTATCTTCTTTTGGTCTCAGGACATTCACTAGCAATGTGTCCATATTTGCCACAGTCATAACACCTGCCATCATTTCGATTAAAGTTAGTAATTTGTTTGTTTCTGGAATAGTTTGGCTTACCGCTTCGTTGATTTTTATTTTTTCTGAAGGTTTCCATTACTGATTTGGTAATCAATGCAATCTCGTCTTCATTTAGGTCTTCTTCATTGTCTTGTTTTTCATCTGAGGCTTTGAATGCAATGGATTTTTTCTTTTCTTCCTCCTTTGCTTTCTTGTTGAGGTGAGTTTTCTCAAAGGAAATTATATCACCTATGACTTCATCATATGTGAGTCGCTTAAGATCCATGCTTTTGAGAGTGACAACTTTTACGTGTCATTGAGGAGGTAGACTTCTGAGAATTCTTCTTATGTGTTCAATGGGAGGATATTCTTTTCCAGCAGCTTTGAGTTCACCAATGATCTTGCTAAGACGAGCAAACATTCTTTCAACGAATTCACCTTTCTTCATTTGAAATAACTCATATTCATAGACAAGGAGACTGACGATTGTTTCTTTAACTTTATCAGTCCCTTCATAGGTAACTTCCATCTTGTCCCACATTTCTTTGGTAGTTTCACAACTAGAAATCTTTTTTTATACCTCTCCACTGATAGCATTATAGAGAACGTTCTTTGCTCTGGAGTTGGTTTGAATGACTTCCATTTGCTCATTCGTGTAATTTTCCAGGCTAGGTATGATGAGTCCCTGACTTCTTTCTAAACTTGACTGTCCCTCAGTTGTTGGTTTTGCCAATGGAATGGGGATGTCACCAAGTTTGATAACTCTCCAGACTTTAACATCATAATACTTTATGAATGTTTCCATTTGTATTTTCTAGTGTGAAAAAGTGCCTCCCATTGAAGTAAGGGGGTCTGGTTTAAGAGGTTCCCTCTTGAAACAAAGCACCGATGCTTTGTTCTTGATTTGCCATGATCCTTTTTCACCTGTGGTTAGACAGTAATGTAGTGAGACCAGGCTCTAATACCAATTGAAAGTGCAAGAGCGAGGGGTGTGAATTGAATTTTCTTCGATTGTTGAGGACTGCTTCCAATTAGTCAACTAGTTTCTTGGATAGTCAACTAAACCTCAAAAACTTAAAGGTAAAATTAGCGAGCATAAAAGAAAATTGGCACAAATATTTTTATACTAGTTGAGATCCAATGTGGATCTTACGTCCAGTCTCATTGGGTTGCAAGGGATATCTCTTCAAGCCTTTTTTAAAGTGATGGTTACAAGAATTTAAAACTGCGATCTTTTCTCTCTCTTTTTTATTTTTTTTCTTTTGATGCAATCCTCTCTTTTCAATCAATTCTTCTTTTCTCTCTCTTTTTTTTACACGGTAACTCAAAGACTAAATTACAATGCTTGTTAAAGATGAACAACTTGAAGAAACATGTTGAGTATTGTAGGTTTGTATATCTTTGTAAGATATTTTGATGCCTCCTTTTATATGAAGAGATGGCTCCCCAAGAAATTTGATCCTTGGAATCAGTCTATGGAGATTCCTTCATCCAAGGATAAGGATAAGACTTTCAGGATGGCAAGTCTTCTTCTTTCACGCAAATCATCTGATCATTTCCAAGAGTTGCATCCCAAGACTTGCACAGATCAGCTTTAATTAATTAATCAATCCTTGATTTATGTGCTTCCTTTATAACTGGATTGAGGGATAATTGATACTGATTTGTGTACTTTCTCTATATCAGGATTGATTTGGTATCTATTGATATCCTTTCCTGATTTGCTAGACCTTTGATTTCGGCTTTGAATCTTATTTCCTTTTTGATGTTTCCTGCACAGTCATCAGTCAAAATAATTAATATTAACACAAGTATGACAATATGCTTATGATCATAATTATGAGGATAACTTAAGACCCTAATGTTTATACAAGATAACAAGATGGGGAGTATATCCACACTTTAAGTAAGCATGTACATAGACTATTCTTATTATATGAATTGATTTACTTGGTTTTATACTTAGCTTACAAGTTATGAAAGTATGATTTTATGAGCTATGAATTATGTTGATAACTATGTATCTATTGCATGATTATGTATTCTGTGGTATTTGACTAAGCACCAAATGAGCTTGAGTGAAGGGGACTATTCCCAAGGGTCCTTATATAAATCTTCTTATCTCATAACTACATGTCACCGTAGGATTATGATTATGTTCCTATACGTATTAAATTAGTGTATCCAACAACTTAGGACACTTACCATGTTAGGGTTGAGCCCATAGGGTGGCATCCACACACATGGCACTCACCGTACTGGGGTAGAGTCTATAGGTTGGGGTCGAGTCTACCTTGGAAAGTAGTATCCTCTTTATTTGATGTAGAGGAAACATTGGGATTACAGTAATAGTTCGCATGGTCTTATTATCAGTTATGGTCTTATTCTCACAATATATGTGTGCTAGGTTATGAGATATTTTATATGCTTCCATTCATGAATTTAAAGTTGCATTAATCATATGGAATGTCTTGTCCTTATTCTATGGATATGTCAATGCATATTTTTACTATAATTATGAGTGTGTTGCATACCTACATACTAAGTACATTTCATATACTAACACATACTCTTTGTTTACATGAACCATATAGGGACAGACGACGAGATTACTCTTCACTATCATAGCTAGAGTTGGATAGCACACTTGAAGATTTTAGTGAGTTCCCACGCTTCGGGGACAAACCTTGGCTTTCTTGCGCTTATGATATTATATTGAGACTTTTATGCTTTCTTTCTTATTCTGAGGGTGAGTTAGTGGCATGTTCTATGCCCCACCAAGATCTAGTTATGTAGAGACATGATTTGGACTATATAATGTAATTCCCTTTTTGAGAAGACTTGACCCCGATGTTTTAGTTTGATTTCAATACTATGTTTCCGCGTGCTTATTATTTGATTGCTTATTTACCTTATGTATGCTTATAGTATGAACAAGAGGCTTCGATGGGATGCCTTCGGGTTCCGCATTTCTCATGTCACAACTAAGACCAAGGTTTGGGTTGTGACAATAAGTAATGATAGTATTAGTTATTCTGGATTTTTCTTATACAGTGTTTGATTTGGTGTAATAAAAACAGGAGCATATCTAGGTGGGGGTTATGGCGTTCATGTGAACCCATGTTTTTCTTTCTAAATCATATATATTAGTGTTATATTTTTTTTAAAAAAATACTTAAATATAGATATGTGAGTCCACATTTGAATTATCACATAATGTGATGATGATTGTGTCCACCTCTTTAATTGAGGTTAAACAGTTAAATAGGTTCAATGATAAGACCTAAAAGACAAATTGATCAAATTTATATCTTAGATCTACCTTTTCGTAATAATGCACCCATTCTCTAAAAAATTTGAATATATCGCTGATTAAAAATAACACGTATTGAATTACTTTTTTTAAAAAATATTTCTTTATAAAAGTACCCTCCACAAGTATGGTGAAAATGATGCGAAAAAAGGTTTTGAATTAAGACAGTTGTGTCTTTAACCATACTAATGCATGTATTAAAACTCATTGTATTATTAATACATAGAAATCTATGGTATTAGCAATACATATCTCAATACACAACAAAGTATATTAGTAATGTAAGTATTAAATATATATTAGCTGAAAAAGTATGTCAAACAAGTTAGTAATACGCAAAGTTAATGCATGCATTGTTTTCTCCAATACACTCAAATCAGGGGCGAACCCACATGTACTTTTGTGGGTGCTCAAGCACCCATTGACCCCGACGTAAAATGTATATAGGTATATAAAAAGTACTAGAAAATCTATATAATTAATGAGTAAGCACCTAATGCATAATTCTTAGATGTAGCTTATTGGTTTCTAAGTGAGTGCTAAAGCTTTGTAACCATGAGGTTGTGGGATCAATTCCCAACAAGTTTTTCTTTTTTCTATTGCGACTTTCTCTAAATAATTCTAGTTTTTCAATAATTACTGTTATGTATTTTAATTGCAAAATATGAACAAATCGTTGAGTACATGTTCTAATTTTTTGATATATATGTTCCACGTTCTCTCCATTAAATCACAAATTTTCCCATACAAAGTACATAACAAGTATATTTTTTATATATTTATAAAAATATTTAATTTATTGCGTAAAACATACGATATTCACAAGTATAAACAATGTTATTATTACTCTTTTTAATTTTAAAAAAAATCGTCAAGTACATTAATATTAATATTAAACATAACTTTCTCATTAACTTTTTTTTATGATCGTGTTTAATTAGTTTTTGCACTTATACTAAATGAACGATAACAATGTTAGGTAAATAAAAGTAAAGCACTCACTACATTCAAATCCTGGATCCGCCATTGACTCAAATGACCCTTGATTTTTGGCTACATCACACATTCCTGTGGTGACAGAAAGTTTGAGTGTCAGCTAGTATCTCCCATTTCTTCATTTTGTAAGATTTTGATGTAAACTCAGACAGATTCTTTCTTAAAATTTCCGATTGCTTCGAGCACATTATTCTACTAATGAAATTCAATGATTCATTGTAACCTGTGGTTCTCCTTTTATTTTGTATCCCAACTTTCTTTCCTTAAAGGAGCTCTTTATTAGGCTTAATCTTACAAGTAGATCAGCTCACATCAATACTTTAATATGCTTCATTCTGAAATTCTACGTCACATTTGATTATGTAGAACCCAGTCAATACACTTGCTATAACTTTTGTCTTAATTATATCCCACAAATCACTAATATTATTCTTAACCCTCTCTTTCCCAATCAACAGAGTTTTTTTACACTTGTTGTTCGCTTTCCGAGGGGAAATAAATAATTAAGAAGTATTAATTGCAAGAATAGAAACCAAAGCACGACTATATATGACTTAGTCCTTAAAAGTATTCTTAGACTTTAATCTCCTCCAATGAAGGTTGGAAGGTTATAGAATGTTTGAGGTCATCACCAACGTGAATTTTGTGTTCTCCCATGAAAATTCTTCGAATTCCATATTCATCAGCTACGCTAAGGTGTTTGCAGGCATTCATGTTGATCTTGACTCTCTGCTTCGCCCGAGCCATGACATGAACTTTCTCAAACGCTACTAGTTGTTTTATCTTCATGGGATGATCAGGTGGGGTTGAGAAAATGAGGACCGTATGAGTTCCATCCATGTCCCCTATGTTTTTCACATCAATGTGCATGTTTAAGTCAAGTGACTCACAATTGGTATGTATTGTTCTTACTGCATTCTTTTTGGGCAATGTTGTTGTGTTGTTTCCTACGAGATGATGATGAAGAGTTGGCACTGAAACAGTGATTGGCGCAGAGACTAAGTGTTGGCTAAATCTTGTGTAGCTGAAGCCAGCTCCAAATGGGAAAACCGTGGGGCCTTTATAGAATCTATAGGTTCTACCAGGATAGCCTCTTGTTGGATCCGCTCTCATGTCCATGTTTGCCATGGACACTTTAGCTATATAATCTTGTGGATACCATGTCATTGGAAGCTTCCCCCCTAAAATATGCATGTTTCAAAGTATTATTGGATCATCAAGCAAAATAAATACAATATAGATATAATAATCTTTTTATTAATTCACATCTTATTAAAGATATTGAAATTGACCTTGAAAAAGGTCTATATATCCACAAGCAGTACTGCATTTCTCTGTTCTGTTTATTTCATAATGAATTCTGAATTTTCATAAATTAAATGAGTCGGTGAGAAGAAAAAGAATTGGTTGTTAGTGTAGTTTTTAACTTCTTCCAGATTTGGTGCTATTGATTGGATAGTCTTCCTAGCAACAAGTACCCATCGAGAAAAAAATGTCATCTTTTGCTTTTGAAGAATGAAAAGCAAAGCTAACTTTAATTGAAACCTACAAAATATGTTCATGTTATTATTTGAAATGCAAAAAGGATTTTTTTTTAAAGTGACACAATACATAAATATATCCTTTAGTTTGCCTTTAGCTGGGATTTTGGATAGGGACAAGTAGACACAGACACACATCCTATGTGACATAATATACGCAGGATGCCATGTAAGATGTTGTGCAGGATCTGAATTGTCAGGTATGATGCCAAGTAAGACACTTGTGTCTACTTGTTCACTTTTATGCAAATTAAATGTATATCTGTGCACACTCATAATTGAAACACATATATGTCGGATGAGGACACATTTATATATTACGCCAAAAAAGGGGTCTTTTCTCATGTATGAACATATATTTAATCTTACCCTTGGACAACTTTCCACTGAAAGTGAGTATAAGTATATACATACCTGGATTGGCTGTTCCAAATAGAATATCAGCAATGGCAGCCCCACCAGCCTGTCCAGGGTAGCCAGTCCAAAGAATAGCCGAAATACGAGGATCATTTTTAGCGAATGTAACATCGATTGGGCCGCCGGACATCAAAACCAATACTACGGAGCCTCTAGAAGCGATAGCTACCCTGGAAATGAGTTCCTGTTGGTATCCTGGCAGAAGAAGGCTAACTCTGTCCTTAGCTTCTGCTTCGATGGATTGGTCAAGTCCCATTACCAACACAGTGGCGTCCGCATGCCTCGCCGCCACTTCCGCTAATCCAAATTGTTGCTTCCCTGGACAACTTACTCCCATGCATCCCTGCTGGTGAACTGTCCTTGCATATCTTGATATTCCTTGCAACGGAGAAATATAACCACATGGAACCCCTATATATAATACAAAAGAGGAAAATTAGATACAATTCATGCAAACATATAAAAAATTAATGACAAAGCAAACCAAAAACCAAGATAAGTTGAGAAGAGGACGGAGCTACCTAGTAAGAAATTACTTGGGCCTACGAATTTTCAAAAATGACAAACAAAGGATGGTATATTCAAGTCAGTAACTATCACATTTTGTATGAAAATCTTTTATATTCCTAAAACCTTGATGTTATTTTATGCAAGATCAATGCCCCTTTGTAATTTATTTATTTTATTTATAAAAATAAGAAGAGAGACTTAACGCTTACTCACTCAATGTTTTTTTAAAATCCCCTACCTTGACTTAATACGGAATTTTAAAAAATAAAATGAAATTTTCAATCTTGTGGTTCTATATTAAAATTATATCAAATATATCAAAATATTTTTTACTCTTATGGCCTTAAAACATGTCATATGAAAATCTGAAATTAGACTGTTGCCAAAAAATAAAAAAGATTATTCTTTTTAAAATAAATTAAAAAGAAAAATAGATATTCTTTTTTAAAACAAATATTGGTCAATAGTAGACACACAACTTAAATAAAATGGATCTATATACTTACCAGCATAATTGCCAATCATGGTAAGTGTAGCATCTGAATTAGGCCCAATAACAGCAATAGTCCGGTGTTGCTGAGGGGACAGTGGAAGAGCCCGTCCAATGTTTTTAAGAAGAACGATACCTTCACGAGCAGCTTGCAGGGCCAACTGTTGATGAGCTGGGGAGCAGACATCTTTTGGGCCCAAGTTTGCATAAGGTCCATTTGGCCCATCAAACATTCCTAGACGCATCTGGACCGTAATTGTATTGGCTAAAGCATAGTTGATTTCCAATTCTGAAACTTTGCCTGTCCGGACAGCCTGCTCTGTGTAAATGGCTAGGAAGGGCCCACAGTCCAAGTCCAACCCTATATATATGTACGACTCTCCATCAACAATTATCATATCTTTACTCACAGATTTAACGGTAACAACAAAAACCAACCCGCTTTGATAGTGGCTGCTGCAGCATCTTCAGGGAAACGGGTGTAATGTTGTTTAGTGAATAGAACGTCAACAGAATCACAATCTGATACGATGTATCTGTTTTACAAACCAACAAATTATTCTTACAACACTATTGTAGTAGGTAGCATCTATAATCAATCAACCACTATACACTTATGTCTGATTTTTCAACCATAGTGATTGGCCATGATAACCCTGATTTATCTAAGGTTTCTTATTCTCTATAGTTGCTTTTGAGTTTGCAAAGCAAGTAAAAAGAGGAATAATTACAGTGGACAAAGTTTATGGTACGTCAGCAAAATTCAGTACGAATATTAATTGATTTTGATAGAGAATTCAATTTTATCCTGACAGCTACTATACATGCTTCAATATATATGTGTACTTTTTTCCAACAGTTTGAAACGTACAGTAGTAATTAGTAGCCGAATTATTTATCTCATCATTTACGTTATAATGATGAGATAAGTTATATATATATATATATATATATAGTGGGATCAGGGGTGACTCAAACATATTAGTGGTCTAAGGCGAAAATTGAATGGAAACCTTAAATTTTAAAATATAAATTAATATATACAAATTTTATTCTTCTATCTCTTTGAAATGAAGAATTATTTAAAAATAATTATAATTGATTTCATTCGGTAATAGTACTTACTTGGTAATTTTCTAAAAAAAATCTATAACCTATTATTACTAAAATAAAAATTGAGGCCCCTCAAATTTGAGTACCCGGGGCGCTTGCCTTTTTTCCAACACTGTCAAGCCACCCCTGAGTGGGATAGTTAATTCAGTGAGATATTCCTAAAATTCTTAATCCATAAAATAACTTTATCTATCGCATCTCCATACCAAACAACTTGGGTGCTATTATTCCCTCCGTTCAACAATAGTTATCCACTATATGACTTGGTATAGGAATTAAGAAACAGTGAATGATAGGGGTAATTTAATCAAATCATCTTTTGAATATAATAAATACAATTACTTGAAAAGTGTAATAGCAAAATAACTATAATTAATGACAAGGGTAAAGTGTAAATTATCTTTTAATTTCATAGAATGAACAAATATTGTTGGACATCTATATTTATTATAGTGAATAAGTGAAGATAGATGGAGGGAACAATACATATAATTGGCTAGTCTAATTAAGTACTACTCTCTCTATTCCACTTTCTGTAGCACTTTTTCTTTTTCGAAAGTCCAAACAGTTTAAGTTTGACAGCAAAATTTATTCATGAAATCTTCATATTTTTTTAAATGAAAATATATATTTGTAAATTACGTAAAAAGTACTATAAGTCACAACAAATAACAATTTAAAATATTTAAAAATATATAATTAACGACAGACATATTTGACTCTCGAAATTTGACAAGTAACACATAAGTCGAAAGGGAAGAAGTAGTTTATAAGACATTGGAATTTTGTAAAGGAGAGAATAGAGAAAGACCCGTTAAGGTGCCATTGGCCACGAATTGTATCGTGGAGGAGTGTAGGGTCAGCACACGATGGCTTTCCGTTGATCTGGTTGTAAGAGCACATCACACTCGCTACATTACCTTCAACCACACATGCCTTGAATGGCACATTGTATGTGTCCTCTAAGTCCTGCATGCTTACCTACACATTTCAAATAAAAAAGCAATTCCCTACACATTTCAAATAAAAAAGAAACTCTTCAAGATTGTTTCCCTCTTCTATAATTTGGCGGATGAGAATGCCAATTTGCAACACTTGAAATAAGAGAAATAATTCGCAACACTTGAAACAAAAGAGTTGGGCATAGAATTTGAAGTCTATGAATTTTTAAAATTATAATATATAATAATAATTGATTCTACAGTCAAATAATTATAAATACTTTGCGAATTTGTGAACATGTATATGCATATATACAAATTAAATGTTCTCGTATATTGTACATTGGCTCCACCTTTGTAGCTAGCTACACATATATATTCCACGGATAGCTTCTAGAAAAAGGTATTCCGACCTCGGTTTGAGTTTATATGATTCACTTTTCTTTTTAGTTAATTAAAAAAAATGATGTATTTCTATATTTAGTAACAATCTAGTTTTAAAATGTTCATTATACCCTTAGTGAAATGTTTTAGTGTCACATAAATATCTATGATTTATTTTAGATCACAAATTTTAAATATTTTTTTTCTTTCTTAAACTTTATATCCAATTAAATTATACCACATAAATTGGGATAGAGAGAATAAATATTTGTCAAGCTAACGAAAAATTACTTGGCTTTTCAAGGTAAAGTTCCGTGCAAGCAAAATAATGGTCACAAATTTCAACCCCATAAAAGAATTAGTATTTAAATAGATAAGGAAGTCAAAGCATTAGCAATTAATAATAAGGTATGTTTACCTTAGCATTGAAGTGGTAGCGATCAAAGCCATTCCAATCATCAAGATCATAAGCAGTGTAATGCTTGCAGCAAGCTGCCACCTTCAAGCGTGTATTGCCACTACCACCGCCACCTTGGAGTCCCTTTACGTAGCTAACGGCATATTGTGCAACCAAATGAGGGTCCTCCCCTGGTGTTTCTTGGCACCTTCCCCACCTTGGGTCTCTTAATATATTCACATTGGGACTCCAAAATGTTAATCCTGCTGCTCCTCCATTATACATGGCTCTTCCTTCATCAGAAACCACCTGATCATACATATGTATGCATAAATCAAAACAAATACTAGCATGTTAACTAATTATTACTCTATTATACCACTCATCATGTTAATATATTGTTTCTCCAAGTTAACTACTCCGATCTCTCCATTTCGTTTTATATATATGTCTTGGTTTAATTAATAGTAGAATAAAGTTTTCGAATATTATGGTTTATTTAAACTAAGATTGTGTTTAATATACCAAATTATTTTTTAATCTTGTGATCTTTAAAAAATAATATACATGTCATGTGTATATTACTATACTACTAAATATAGAAAGTACTTTAAAAGAAAAAACAAATTAAAATGATAACTAATTAAGACACATAAATTGAAATAGAGAAATCGGACAATAAAATTAATACTTCTATATATGTGCTTTGTTGAGGTTGTAGTATGTGCCTTAACATTACTCCTCACACGATTTTACCTATTGCAACCAATTCGGATAATATTATGCCTATTGTACATATCAATGTTATGATTTCTTTTATTATCAGTAGTATTACTATTGTTTATCATTTTTCTATCTGAAGTTTGTAGAGTTCATCAAGGTACCTTCCAAATGTTCTCTTTCAACTATGGCAACATAAGTTGCTACAGTTTGTCGGAAGAAATTCTTCGTCATACATATATATTGTGATTTTGACTTTGATCTCTAGAGTCTAACCAAATTTATTTTTTTTGTACATTCACGTTTCTCTATCATAGACGATATTTTCTCTTTTAGGCTTCTTCGAGAAATTCAAAAAAATTTCCTAGTCCTTACAAGGACTTTAAGGAGTGTCATTCAATTTATTTATTTTTCTCTCCGTTTTATTTTAATTTCTGATATACCAAAAAAAAAAATTATCTCAAAATAGTTGTTAATTTACATAATTAACGGAGAATTAATTTTTTTTAACTTTGTTCTTAACATTAGTTATTTCAGAATTAAGAAACACATATATAGATAAAAATAAATATTTAATTTTTTATAAGGAATATATTAATCAAACAATATTTTTAATTAATTTTTTTTAATAATTATGTCAAATACTATCATGATAATTAAAATGAGATGGAGGGGGAAGTTGAAAGATCCAAAAGAAAAAAATTAATGTAAGTGACATGTAAGTCTTTTTAAGGAAAACGTTGAGAATTGGAGAAATTTATGTGGACCCTTAACTGTTAAGATAAAGTTTACGCGCAAACAAGTTGTGACTCAACAATATGACGGTTGGTTAAGCACGAAGCTCAACTTATGCATGCAATGGATCCCAAAACCAACTATTAACAAGTTTTATTTATTTATCTTTCTGTATCAAAAAAACAAGTTTTGTCCCGGTTTCCTTCACACTTCTCTAACTTCACCCTTTATACTCTTTTTTGAAATTTACTTACTTTCCCATGCAATGACAATGGCGTTATCGAGAGAACTACTTGTTATGTATGGTTACATCTACTTGAAGAAAAGGACATCAAAGTTTTCGGAACTCTACGTCTTTAGAAATAAATCAATAATTACAAGTAAGACAAGTTAATCTGGAAGCTATTTTCATTTAATTTCTCGGTAAAGTTTCATTTACCTCCAAATATAAATAAATATATTTGAATCTAGCTTTAGCCTACACCTTTATATATCCCAATGCTATATACTCATATTTTGCGTATAATTGATCATTATTTATAATATAAATACTTAGGTGGTGTTGTACCTATGTAGCATGATATAAATACTCAATTTATGTTTGACTCATTTTTATTGCAGCGAATTATTATTGAAGTAACACTTGACATAATTATATTAAAAATGAAAAGTTGGTGGTGTTGTACCTATGTATCATGATATAAATACTCAATTTATGTTTGACTCATTTTTATTGCAGCGAATTATTATTGAAGTAACACTTGACATAAT
>JBCEWC010005717.1:0-24382 GCA_038996855.1 Solanum aculeatissimum | reverse complement strand
CTACCTTTGACTTTTAATACCAATGAAGAAAAAATCTTCCTATCAAATCTTCACTTGAATCTTGTCACAATTTAACAGCCTCCTCATGTCGAGTTCAGAGATTTGAAATTTCCAACTTTCAGTACTTTCAACAGAAGGTAGACATGCCGTTGGTATCCCTCACATGCGGTCAGTTGTCGCCGTATCCCAAGACCTGGGACTTCAACTTTTCCCCTTTCTCAGAACTCAGATACAGTTGGATATGCGGTCTGTATGTTGCACTTGTGGTCCGCATCTGGACCACATCTTAGCTCAGATTTTCAACTTTGTATCTACTTGACTCCAATCCTTTTGTACACTTGGTACATGCTTAGATATGGACTTTCACACATGAATACACATAAATTATCACAGTTTGGGTCTACCACAAGCATTGATGAGTTCAAAAATAGCCTGAATTCACAGTGTTACATTTTAGTGATCATCCTCGAGGTAAAGGAGTGTTTGAAGCAAGGAGTAATGTCATGAGCTGAATCTGTAACCGAGTGAAGGATAAAGAAACAAGGAATGAAATTATAACACATAGGCACTACACATGAAAGACTCAGATTAGCTTTGAATTAGTGAGCGTGGAGGATTGTGATCAACTGGCGAGACTAATAACAAACTACCAGAAAAGAGCTACAGGGATAACTAATTTTTGTTATCTTTACGTCTGCTATCTCTTTTTCCAGGTATCACATTCATGGATTAAACACAGTTTTTGCCTAATTACAGTATTTCCTATCTTGTAGTTTTTCCCTTTTCAGTTGTTACTTAAAAATACAGAAAACTTGCCCCAAATTGTCTTTAATTCTTGAATCCATTCCATTGTTCTTCAATTTCTTTCAGAACACTCCAAAGCTAAGCATCTTGATTCAAGAGTGTTGCTAGCTGCTATCATTCCTGTTGCAGTCTTAGTTTTGGTGCTATGTTCCTATGGTGCTTATTACAAGCTAAGAAACTCAAGAAAGGCACGCCCTTGGAAGGATAGCCAGCTAGCACAGATACCAAGGACTACATATCGAGAAATACTTGGAGCAACTGATGGTTTCTCTGAAGAAAACTTGGTAGGTACAGGAAGTTTTGGTTCAGTATATAAAGCGCATTTCAATGGTGAGAACAAAATAATGGCAGTGAAAGTGTTGAATTTACAACAAAGAGGGGCCTTGAGGAGCTTTCTCGATGAATGCAGAGCTTCGAGAAATATAAAGCATCGTAATCTTCTCAAAATCAAGACTGCTTGTTCGAGCATTGATCACCGAGGTAATGACTTCAAATGCCTAGTATTTGAGTTCATGACAAATGGAAACCTACACGATTGGTTGCATCCAGAAAATAATGACCAGCAACACCAAACAAAGAAGCTGAGTTTTATCCAAAGACTAAGCATTGCCATAGATGTTGCTTCTGCACTTGACTATCTCCACAATCACTGTCAAACGCCAATCGTTCATTGTGATCTAAAACCGAGCAACATACTCCTCGATGAAGATATGTCTGCTCATGTTGGTGACTTTGGATTAGCAACATTTCTCCTTGACACGTCAAGCAATTCTAGGAGTCATCAGATTTCTGCAGCACTAAAGGGTTCTATAGGTTACATCCCAACAGGTACGATGTCACTAGTTTACATTTTCTCTAACCATAAATATGCCATCCTAAAGAAAATTGATTTTCTACCTCGCAGAATATGGATCAGGTGTTCAAGCATCGACATGTGGAGATGTTTACAGTTTTGGAATAGTGTTGCTAGAGTTATTCATCTGTAGAAGACCAACTGATGCAATGTTTCACGAGAGTCTAAATATTCACAAGTATGTTTCAATGGCTTTGCCTGAACATGTCATGGAAATTATAGATCCCATATTGCTTCTAGCAGAGGAAGAACAAAATATCAATCAAGATCAAGCAACAAGAATGAAAGAATGTTTACTCTCAGTTTTGGAAATTGGGCTTACATGTTCTGCATCATCACCAAAAGAGAGAATACCAATAAACACAGTTTTGAGCAAACTTCAAGCTGTCAAGAAGTCCTTTATTTCATGGAGATTAGAATATGAATTAGATGATAAGTAGGTGACAGACTAACACCTGTTTATTTTTATCTTTGTAGTATATTAAACCTTGATGTGAATATTAAACAGTGAACAGTATATACATATATTGCTACGGCATCGCTTAGGCTTTCTACATTTTATTCATGTACAACCAAATCATTCATCAATAATACCAAGACCTTCAAAGGAGAGCAGTATGAGAACTCCAATAGCCTTTTTTTAGCATTTACGGATCACTTAATAAGAATTAGTGATTTTTCCTGTTTTTCATTTGTGTGGGTTCAGGTCAACTTTTTCTCAAAAACTTTATGGAATCGTCTTTAATGATCGAGGAAGAACTCCAATAGCCTCGGGTTGATCCGCGGGGCTATTTTTAATATTTACGGGTCAACTTTTTCTTGAAAAATTTATTAGAACCATCCATAATGATCCCAAGAAGAACTCTAATAGCCTCGGGTTGATCCACAATGCTTTTTAAGCATTTATGGACCACTCAACAGAAATTAGGCAATTTTCTTTGGTTTTCATGTGCGTTAGCCTATGAATTTTTTGATGGCATGGGTTCTGGTAAACTTTTTCATGAAAACTTTACGGAATCGTCCATAATGACTCGAGGAAGAACTCCTATAGCCTTGGGTTGATCCGTGGTGCTGTTATAAGCATCTACGGATCACTCAACATGAATTAAGCGATTTTTTTTTGTATCTCGTGTGTGTTAGCTCATGAATTTTTTGGTCGCATGGGTTCCGGTTAACTTTTTCTCAAAATTTTTATGGAACCATCTGTAATGATTCAGGGAAGAACTCCAATAGCCTCGGACTAATCCGCGATGCTTTTTTAAGCATTTACCAGCTACTCAACAAGAATTAGGAGATTTTCTTTGTTTTCATGTGTGTTAACCCATGAATTTTTTTGTGGAATGGATTTCGATCAACTTCTTCTCGAAAAATTTATAGATCCGTCCATAATGACCTGGGGAAGAACTTCTACCGTCTCGGGCTGATCCGCAGTGCTTTTGTTTTTAGCATTTATGGGTTTCTCAATAAGAATTATGAGATTTTCTCTATTTTTTGTGTGTGTTAGCCCATAGATTTTTTGGTGGCTTGGGTTTCGATAAACATTTTCTCGAGAAATTTACAAAATTGTCATAATGACTTGGCGAAGAACTTCAATAGCCTCAGGTTGATTCTGTCATGCTTTTTTTTTAGCATTTTCAAGCTAATCAACAGGAATTTGGCAATTTTCTTTATTTTTCGTGTGTTAGCCCATAGATTTTTTTGTGGCATGGATTCCAGTCACCTTTTTCTCGAGAACTTTACAGAACCGTCCGTAATGATCCGAGGAAAAATTCCAATAGCCTTGGGTTGATCCATGATACTTTTAGTATTTACGGGCCACTCAATAGGAACTCGACAATTTTCTTCATTTTTGTGTATGTTATCTCATGGATTTTCTGGTGGCGTGTGCATCGGTCAGCTTTTTCTCAAATTTTTTATGTAACCGTCCATAATGACCCAGGGAAGAACTCCAATAGTCTCGGGCTGATTCGCGGTGCTTTTCTTAGCATTTACAGGCCACTAAATAGAAATTGGGTGATTTTCTCTATTTTTGTGCATGTTAACCCATGAATTTTATGGTGGCTTGAGCTTCGATAATTTTTTCTCGAAAATTTTACGAAACCATCCGTAATGACCTCTAAAAGAACTCCAATAGTTTTGGGTTGATTTGAAATGCTTTTTATAGTATTTACGAATCACTCAACAGGAATTAGATAATTTTTTCTATTTTTTCGTGTGTGTTAGTCCATGAATTTTTTGGTGGCATGGTTTCCAGTCAACTTTTTCTAAAAAAATTTATGAAACCATCCATAATGATCAGAGAAAGAATTTCAATAGCCTTGGACTGATCTGCAATGTTTTTTTAGCATACATGGGCCACTCAACAGAAATTGTTCTATTTTCTTCGTTTTTCTGTTTTAGCTCATGAATTTTTTGGTGGCATGGATTCCTATCAACTTTTTCTCAAAAACTTTATGAAATCATCCGTAATGACCCAGGAAAGAACTCCAATAGCATCGGTCTGATCCATTGTGCTTTTTTTAGCATTTACGGGCCACTTGACAGGAGTTAGGCCATTTTCTCCATTCTCCGTGTGTGTTATTCCATGAATTTTTAGGTTGCATTGGTTTCGATCAACCTTTTTCTTGAAAACTTTATGGAATTGTTCGTAGTGGCCTGAGGAAGAACTCAATAGCCTTGGGATGATCTGCGGTACCTTTTTTAGCATTTATAAGTCACTCAATAGGAATTAGGCAATTTTTTTCATTTTAGTTAGGGATATTCACGATTTGGATAAAAATCAATTCAAATTGAAAAATTGAACCAAATCGATTAAATAAATCGATTTTATTTGGGTTTGGTTTGATTTGGTTTTAGGTTTTCAAAAATCGACAGTGTTTGGTTTGAGTTTGAATTTGTTCGAGAAAATTGAAGAAATAACCAAACTGAACCGACAAATCATATACATATATTTTATAATTATACATACATAATACATTATTGATAAAAATAATTTTAAAGATCTTATATACGTTTTCATAAAATTTTATTTTTTAATCTATTTATAAATGCATAAATGCCCAAAACGAAAATATTTATCTTATTGATTTCATGTATATTAATATCTATGACAATTTTGGTGGGATTAGAAATGTCACTAGGCCAAAATAGTGAATTTTGAAATTTTATTCACAGTAAATTTAGTAATTGAAAGTTCTATAATATCAATCATTCTATCTATTTTTTGTTTTGTTTGGATTGTTGTCACTTTTTCTCCATTTTGAACGTATCATTACTTTTATTTTTGTGTATGCTTAAAAACCGAATAAGCGAACCAACCCAAACCTACAACGATAACAACCAAACCGATAGACGTATATCATAATTGATTTGATTTGGTTTTGAGAATTTAAAAATTGATTAAGTTGTTTTGGTTTTAGTTTTGATCAATAACCAACCTAAACCAACTTATGAATGCCCCTAGTTTTAGAGTAAAAACAACCTTTAGTGGATATTTTGGTCTACCATCATTTATATTCATGCTTCCGTAATAGTATAGATAAATAGATATAGATATGATGATGATATAATTAAAATTATACATTATATTTTAATTTGTAATATAATCAAACTAACCATCTAACAATAAATAATACTCCTCCTGTCCATCTTTGCTTGTCCTCTATACTATTTTGGGATGTCCGACAATATTTGTCCAGTTTATGAAATCAAGAGATAATTTTACTCTTAGTTCTTAATTTACCCTTATCATTAATCTTCATATTACATTTTTCAATACATTATATTTATTATATTCAAAGAGTGATTTGATTCCAAGATCAAGTCAACAAGGGACAAGTAAAAATGGACGGAGGGAGTACTGCATACGTTTGTCCTCATTTGTCTCCACTGCCCATAAATCTTGAATTAAGAAAATGGAAAGTATGACCTTTCATTCTTTTTTCTTTTAATTCTTGTCGTTAGTTTGAAATTTAAGGAAATGACCTTCATCGAAGAAGATTTGATTAACGACTAATTAAAGATTTATTAATTAAAGGACCCACTTATTCAGGTTAGTACATTGATGATGAGAACAGACGGACAGCTAACCACATTCGATTATGATTTATGACTGACATGGTTTAATGTATTAGTCCCATATTCAGTACTCTCTGTTTAATTTGTTTGTCTGATTTTGAATTGAAGTAAAAAGAACTTTTGAGTTTTGTGATCTTAAACTAAAGATACGTAGAAAATGTTGTTTTTGTTCCATAAACAAGAGAAAATGTTGATCATATGAAATTTGACTGGTATGATCATATGAAATTTATTTCCAAAAATATGACGTTAGTTCAGTGCTAAAATTAGCCCCTTCATGGAGAACTTGACTGGCACAACAATATACAACAAGCCAATTGGTAAAAGGATTGGGCACTCTCAAACAAATTAGCATTTATTAGCATTTATACATGTTAGTTGGAACTTGAAACTGTCCTGAAAATTATTGTATCATAGTTCAGCTTAATGGGAAAGAAAATCTTATATAATCTCTTACTAGTAGCTTTCTATACCAAAAAAACAAAAAATCCAAGACAAATGGGACAGTTGTATCTGACATTCAATTCCATATGGTTTTTGTTGTTATACATTCAGTACTCAATTATTGTTATGTCCATTACAATCTCAGGTTTGGAATCAACTGATCAATTAGCATTACAAGACTTGAAAAACAGAATAACAGAGGATCCACTCCATGTCATGGATTCTTGGAATGATCATTCTTCCCATTTCTGCAATTGGACTGGTGTAACATGTAGTCCTTATAATGGCAGAGTTACGTTTCTTGATTTGAGTTCGCGACAACTTGCTGGCACCATACCGCCTTCTATTGGTAATCTCAGTTTCCTTACAGGTATTGATCTTGGAAACAATAGTTTCCGCGGTGAAATTCCTCATGCAATAGGCCGCCTGCTGCAGCTGCAACATCTAAATGTTAGTCACAATTATATTAGTGGGAAGATTCCTACTAATTTAACTTACTGTAAGGAACTTAGAGTACTTGATCTACAATTTAATGATCTTGTTGGGAAAATTGTGGATCAACTTAGTTCATTGTCAAAGCTGTATTTGTTTAAACTGAAAAGGAACTCAATCGGAGGAGGCATTCCACGTTGGTTAGGAAACTTTTCGTCTTTAGAGTTCTTTGACATTTCAGGTAATAGTCTACAAGGGCCAATACCTGAGGAACTTGGTCGTCTAACGAAGTTGTCAGTATTTCATGTGAACTCAAATGAATTATCTGGTACAATCCCTTCATCGATTTTCAATATTTCTTCCATATACTATTTCTCTGTTACACAAAATCTACTGCATGGACAGCTTCCAGCAGATGTAGGCCTTACTCTTCCGAACCTTGAAGTATTTGCTGGCGCTGTGAACAGCTTCACCGGACCTATTCCTGTTTCATTGGCGAATGCTTCTAAGCTTCACGTAATTGATTTTTCCCAAAATAAACTTACCGGGGATGTGCCAACTAGTTTTGGCAAGTTGGAAACTTTGGTTAGGCTCAACTTTGAGGCGAATAGACTAGGAGGGAGGGGAAGTTATGAGGGCTTGAAATTTCTTGATTTCGTAACCAATTGTTCACATCTGATGGTATTGAGTTTCTCAACCAACAACTTTAGGGGAGAATTGCCTAACTCAATCTCTAATCTGTCAACTGTACTTGAGATTTTCTCTCTAGGCAACAATAGGTTGCATGGTACTCTTCCAGCTGGATTAAGCAACCTTATTAGTTTGACTCTACTAGGAATGGACGGAAACTACCTCAATGGCAGTGTGCCTGAATCTATAGGTAAGCTTGAATATCTGGAAACTCTCTATTTGAATGGAAATGCATTTTCCGGGAAGATACCATTCTCTATTGGTAACTTGACATTGTTAACTACTCTAAACCTGGAAGAAAATAGACTAGAAGGAAGCATACCTCCAGAGTTGGGGAAGTGTAAGATCTTGTCAACACTAAACCTTTCTCGGAATAATCTTGTTGGCTCCATACCAAAAGAGATTGCAGGACTATCTTCCCTTTCAATTTCTTTATCATTGGCAAGTAATTCTTTCACTGGATCCTTGCCAAAAGAACTTGATCAGTTGATAAATCTTGAGGAATTGGATGTATCACACAACAAATTATCTGGGGAGATTCCAAGCACTCTCAGCAATTGCCTCCACTTAGAGCGTGTAAATATTAGTTATAATCTCTTTCAAGGAACCATTCCTCAATCCTTTACAAGTTTAAAAGGATTAGAAGAGATAGATTTTTCACAGAACAACTTGTCAGGGGAAATACCGGAGTTTCTTGGGAAACTTTCATATCTCAGAAAACTGGACCTTTCATTCAACAAACTTGAAGGTGGAGTGCCAGAAGAAGGGATCTTTTCCAATATAAGTGCAATTTCAATCGAAGGAAACAGTAAACTTTGTGGAGGTGTTCCCAACTTACATTTGCCTGAATGCTCCAAGGCTACGAAGCACCTTAATTCAAGAGTGTGGATAGCTGTTATTGCTCCTGTTGCACTCTTAGTTTTGGTGCTATGTTCCTGTGGTGCTTATTACAAGCTAAGAAACTCAAGAAAGGCACACCCTTGGATTGATGGGCAGCTAGCACAGATACCAAGAACTACATATCGAGAAATACTTAGAGCAACGGATGGTTTCTCTGAGGATAACTTGGTAGGTACAGGAAGTTTTGGTTCAGTATATAAAGCGCATTTCCATGGTGAGGATACAATAATGGCAGTGAAAGTGTTGAACCTACAACAAAGAGGGGCGTTGACGAGCTTCCTGGATGAATGCAGAGCTTTGAGAAATATAAGGCATCGTAATCTTCTCAAAATCAAGACTGCTTGTTCAACCATTGATCACCAAGGTAACGACTTCAAATGCCTAGTTTTTGAGTTCATGGCTAATGGAAACCTACACGATTGGTTGCATCCTGAAAATGATGACCAGC
This sequence comes from Solanum aculeatissimum, assembly GCA_038996855.1. Taxonomy (NCBI): domain Eukaryota; kingdom Viridiplantae; phylum Streptophyta; class Magnoliopsida; order Solanales; family Solanaceae; genus Solanum; species Solanum aculeatissimum. The sequence goes on along the minus strand of JBCEWC010005717.1, from coordinate 15,734 downwards.
AACACCAAACAAAGAAGCTGAGTTTTATCCAAAGACTAAATATTGCCATAGATGTTGCTGCTGCACTTGACTATCTCCACAACCACTGTCAAACACCAATCGTTCATTGTGATCTAAAACCGAGCAACATACTCCTCGATGAAGATATGTCTGCTCATGTTGGTGACTTTGGATTAGCAACATTTCTCCTTGACACATCAAGCAATTCTTGGAGTCATCAGATTTCTGCAACACTAAAGGGTTCTATAGGGTACATCCCAACAGGTACAACGATGTCATTAGTTTACATTTTATATTCAGTTATATATCATTCTGCAGAAAATTGATTTAGTATACCTTACAGAGTACGGATCAGGTGGCCAAGTATCCACACTTGGAGATGTTTACAGCTTTGGAATAGTGTTGCTAGAGTTGTTCATCTGTAAAAGACCGACTGATGCAATTTTTAACGAGAGCCTAAACATTCACAAGTATGTTTCAATGGCTTTGCCTGAACATGTCATGGATATTGTAGACCCTTTATTGCTCTTGGCAGAGGAAGAGCAAAACATCAATCATGATCAAGCAAGAAGAGTGGAAGAATGTTTACTCTCGGTTTTGGAAATCGGGCTTACATGTTGTGCATCATCACCAAGAGATAGAGCACCAATAGACACTATTTTGAGCAAACTTCAAGCAATCCAGGAGTCCTTCCTTACAAGGAGATGAATATGAAATAACTGTTTATTTTTCATGTTTCTTATATTAGCAAGCCTTGTTCTCAGCCATAGAATGCTACAGAATGAACTAGTTTGCCCAGAATCAGAATTAAATTCTTCTTGTGTTATGGTGTTTGATAGAGTTTACGCCATTAATCTAAAGTCAGCATATCGAAGTTTGTAAACAGATGTAAATTATTTTGATTCAAACAAGCAAGAACAGTACAATCTTATAACCAAATCTGCTGAATAATGATTAATTGTATGCTATGCATTCTTATTGCAAAATGCTTACTCCTAACAAAGTTGAATAAATATGATTGTTAGTGATATGGAAAGGGATCAACAAATGTTATGCATATCTCACAAATAGTGATAGCAACATATTGTAGGTCACGGGTTCAAGCCTTGGAAACAGCCTCTGGCATAAATGCAAGGTAAGGTTGCGTACAATAGACCCTTTTGGTCGGGCCCTTCCCCGGATCCTGCTCATAGCGGGAGCTTTAGTGCACCCGGCTTGCCGGTGATAACAACATATTAATTAGTCATTCCCTACACAGAATTGAATGAGGTCTATTATTGTTTCCTTCTTTTTCAATTCAGACAACATACTAAATAAGTGATCCTCATACAATATTATAGCCTACCAATATTGACATTTCAAAAAGGGACCTACTAAACCTGTTTTTAGGATTGTGTTCTTTCAATACTAATCAAGTTCATCGTAAATATGTCTAATCCCATTTAGTGAGATATTAACCAAGTAGTATGTCTTGACTCTTGACTTAGACTATGCCTTCGTGAACTTAAAACTGATCTTTTCTATTTGAAGCGTGCAAAATCATGAACAAAAGGCATTGCCTAATACTGCTAATTTTGCTTAGAAATCAAACCTTTAGTTCTTTGAATTAAAGATCCTCTATTTCTAAACTTGGTTATTAAGTCCATTTCTTTTTTAAGTTGAGAGTAGGGTCATGGAACATAGGATCACTTACAGAAAAGTCTATAGAGCTAGTAAAGAATCTTAAGAGGAGACAAATTAATATTGTGTGTGTACAGGAGACCAGATGGGTAGGTACTAAAGCACAGGATGTGGACGGGTTTAAATTATGGTACTTTGGTGGCTCTAGGGATAGAAATAGAGTAGGTATCCTAGTAGATATGGACCTTAGGGAGTACGTGGTCGAGGTCAAGAGGATAAATGACAAGATGATGTCCATTAAACTTGTTATCAGTAGACATATACTGAATGTAGTTAGTGCATATGCGCCTCAAGTGGGCCTTGATGAGGAAGTCAAAAAGCTCTTTTGGGAGGATTTGGATGAGGTTGTGAGAGGTAATACCGAGCACAAAAAAGATCTTCTTTGAGGGAGATTTTACTGGGCATATCGGTGCAACTTTCAGTGGGTCTGATGATGTTCATGGAGGCTTTGATTTTGGGGAGAGGAATGGAGGTGAGACATCTCCCTTGGATTTTGCTAAAGCCTATCGGTTGGTTATTGTTAACTCATGTTTTTCGAAGAGGAAAAATCACTTGATTACCTTTCGTAGTACAGTAGCTAAGATCCAGATTGATTACTTACTTTTCTAGAAGGGTGATAGAAGGCTTTGTAAGAATTACAAGGTTATTCCGAGTGAAAATATTTCTACTCAACATAGGCTTTTAGAGATGGATTTAGAGATTAAGAAGGATAAAAGGAAGAAGGTTATTTATGTCCAACCGAGGATTAGATGGAGAGGTCTGACTCCTACCCTTTCTTGGGAGATAGGAAAAAAGTTAAGTAGTTTTGGGGCTTGAAGTAGTAACGGGGATATGAACAACATGTGGGATACTACTGTTGGTTGCATTAGAAAAGTAGCTACCGAAGTATTAGGGGTAACGAGAGGGCTCTTTGGTGGACGTTAAGGTGATTGGTGATGAAATAGAGAAGCTCAAGGCAAAGTGAAAGCTAAGAAGGTTGTCTATATGAAGTGGTTGGAGTGTATGGATGAGGATGAAAAATGAAGGTTTAAGAATATCAATAAGACGGTGAAGACAATGGTCGTTAATGCTAAGACAACAATGTTTGAACGTTTATACGTGGAGTTAGGAGAAAAAGGCGGGGACAAGAGATTGTATAGGCTCGCGAAAGAAAGAGAGAAAAGCTCATGACTTGGATCAAGTGAAGTGCATCAAGGATGATGATGGTGAGGTGTTGGTGGATAAGACTTTCATTAAGCAAAGTGACAAGTTTACTTTCACAAACTCTTAATTGAAAAAAGGGACAAAGATATCAAATTGGGTGATTTGGCGCACTTTGATAATTGTTGAGATTTTGGTTACTGCAAATGTTTCATGGTTGGGAAGGTTAGACGCGTTATTAGTAAGATGAAAAGAGGGAGAGCAATCAGACCCGATGTGATTTCGGTGAATTTCTAAAAGAGCACATATAAGAATGGTATAAAATGATTGACTAGGTTGTTTTAATTTTATTCTGAAGACTGCTAAGATGTCCGATGAGGGGAGGAGAAGTACAATGATTTCACTATACAAGAACAAGGGTGATATTCAAAATTGTAACAATTATAGGGGTATCAAGTTGTTAACTCACATTTTGAAGGTCTGGAAGAAAGTGATGGATATAAAGGTGAGAAGAGGGGGGTTTATTTCAGAGAATCAGTTCGGATTCATGCTAGGGAAATCGATTACTGAATCAATTCATCTTATTTGGAGATTAGTAGAGAAATATAGGGAAAGAAAGAGGGTCTTTCATATGGTATTCATTGATCTTTAGAAGGTGTATGGCAAAGTTCCGAGGGATGTTCTATAGAGGTGTTTAAAGGCGAAAGGTGTTCCAATGGTGTATATTATAATGATAAAGGACATATATGATGGAACCAAAATTCGGGTATTTCCTTGTTGATATGGGACTTCATCAAGAATTTGTGCTAAGACCTTTTCTTTTTGACTTAGTGATGGATGAGTTGACTCGTTCCACCCAGGAGGACATTCCATAGTGTATGCTATTAGTGGGTGACATAGTATTGATTGATGAGACCAGGGATAAAGTCAATGATAGGTTGGAGGTCTGGAGATAAAATTTAGAATCTAAATAGTTCAAATTGAGCGGGACCAAGACAGAATACCTGGAGTGCAAATTTAGTGTTACAAGGGATGAAGCAGACACAAAAGTGAGGCTTGTCACTCATTCTATTCTGAAGAGAGAAAGCTGTAAATATCTCGAGTCCATCATCCAGAGTAATGGTGATATCGATGATGATATCACGCATCGCATTGGGGAAACATGAATGAAATTGAGGCTTGCCTCTGAAGTATTATGTGATAAGAAAATATCATCTAAACTTAAAAGTAAGTTATACAGAATGGTGATTAGACCGTCTTTGTTATATGAGGTGGAGTATTAACCAGTCAAAAACTTACATGTTCAGAAGATGCAGGTTGCAGAGATGAGGATGTTGAGATGGAAATGTGGACATACCAGGGGTGACAAAAGTAGGAATGAGATCATTCGTGAGAAATTAGGGGTGACCTCTATGGCAGGCAAGATAAGATAAGTGAGACTACGATGATTTGGGCATGTGCAGAGAAGAAGTGATGACGCTCCTGTTAGGAGGTGCGAGAGGTTGGAGTTAGGGATTACGTGGAGGGGTAGAGGTAGACCGAAAAAGTATTGGAGGGAGATGATTAGGCAGGATATGACACAACTTCATATCACCGAGGACATGATCTTAGATAGAAAGGAATGAAGGTCGCGTACCAGGGTAGAAAGCTCATAGGCTAGTAAAGGTAGGATGATGTCTTGTCTTGTGATAATAATAGGATTAGTCGTGTCATTATATATTATGTTGTTATTGATCGTCATTTATTTTGCTACTTGTATTGTATTTATGAATTTTCAATGGCTTTCCACTATAGTCATTTTTGTATCTAGTATTTTTCTGCTTTTGGGGCTGACATATTTGTATTGAGGGTCTTCCGAAAATAACCTCTATTTCTATGAGGTAGTGGTAAGGTCTACGTACATTTTACCCTTTGCAAACTCCACTTGTGAAATTTCACTGGGTAAGTTGATTTTAGAGATTCCTACTAAAGTGACAGTTCACCTATTCCATCCATTCACTATTACCATCGTTTTCCACCATTATCAATATCGACATTGTCACCAATCATTATCAACTATGTGTCACCACCCACTATTCTTAGCCTCAAACCATCACTAGTATCGGTCACTACCACTAGTTGGCGTTTACAATATCATCACTAACCATCATTATCATAACAATCACGAATCATTCCCTTTAATCACTATGTTATATATCAACAATTACTATCATTATTCACTACCATCATTAGCCCACATCACCACTAGCTACTATCCATATTTAACCATTAGCCAACTTCATCCTTAATCGGAATCCACAATCTCGTTCACCACCACCAACCACCACTGTTGGTCATCACTGGTTCACCACTACTATACCATCACCAGTTCACCATCATAAACCACCATATGATTTCTTTAAAATATTGTGTTTATATATAGTATTAGACAAATATAGTAGTTTATTGAATTATTTTATAATTTTAAAATGAAGACAATTATTAACCATATGATTTCTTTGAAATATTTTGTTTACTGTTTATATATAGCATTAGATTAATTTGGTAGTATATTGAATTATTTTATAATTTGAAAAATAATTTTTAAATATCAAGGATGTTAGAAAAACAAACCATCTAATTATTTAGTATTCATATCTTGAGATGTGTACTCAATTTCAAACGTCTAAATCTTAAAATACACATCTTATTATTCAAGTACATATTCAAATTCAAACGTCTCAATCTTAATGAAAATAAATAGCTATTTTGAATTGCTTTAGCAACAATTAGTGACACACCTTTTTGCTTTTCTGCTTGCATTTACCTCAGAGATGTAAAATATAGAACTAGATTTCCATCTCTGCTGATTGTAATTTTTTAACATTACTGCTGTAGATTTCGACAAAGACAAATGTGAAATGCTTCTTTAAGAATGTGAAAAATATGGTGCAATCAACATATGAAGACTTGCTGGTAATGACCAGAAAACTGTACATATCTGAATGGTTGAAAAAATTTATATACCAACAGAATGCTTGGTATGTACTACCTACCTAACACCTATACTATATTCTTCATCATTAATGAGGATGATAAGAAGAGACGAGCGCTGGATCTGAATAAACGACAGGCAATTTTTCCATGTACATGAGAAGCCTCTTTATATTTTCCCTTGTTATTGTGGACAAGTCTTTGATGTCACATATGTTGGTGTATATCCAAAGCTCCCCAGAATTCACCCTTTTGAGACTATCTCGACAGAAAGGACATGACTGAGATCGGGTACGCCTACAGCAACCATGTAATACTGATAAATTATTCAAGTAGAAGACAAGCTAATACACAAAAAAATAGTGAAACTATGATTTGCATAAACACGGCTCCTATTATGAGAGCATAACAACAATTCTCCCTTTTTTCCCCTCTGAATCCCCTGATAATAAGCATTAAGCAGAATACCTTTCAGATACCAATCAAGAATAAATTCTTTTTGCAGATTAGATCAAGACTCACTGCAAGAAAATCTACCGAACCAAAACCAACCTTTAATATAAGTAGAATCCAAATCAACAGAACACAAGTCTCACCAAGAAACTTTTCAAGAGGTGTTTCAGCAATTTTATCTAGATACTGCTTGCAGAGTTTAGGATAAAAGTCACCCAGAAGCGTATCAAGCAATGATATATTTATCCAACAGAATCAGTAAAATCTTTACATACTTGTCCAAACTACTGTTCAAAGCAATGGCAGAGGCCAGGATTTGCACCAAGATGGTTCATCATCTACTGTATATACAAAAAGAGATTGACCATACATATAGTGTGGTTTTCGGACTAACGGGTTTCAAATGAAACCCCCTTCAGCCCATCTAGCCCTGCCTGTCTCAAAGTAGGTAACTCTTTATACTAAACCAAAAAATTTGCCTTCGAAATGCATTGCTGGACAACAAAATCTTATGGGTGACAATTTGTGAGCATCTACATACTTTATGTGTCCATCATTAAAGGTAAGTATATCAAGTAAGAGTATACTCAAGCCACACACTCGATCAAAAAAGAAATTATGCAATGATTTGACAGTTAGTACTAATTCAGAACCTAAAAGCTTCCTGTACAATTATATTTTTATTTTTAGTTTCTTCCCTCAGAGTACATAACATTGTAAGCAGGGTGTCAGCTATATGTGAAGTCAAAAAGGACCTGAGTCAGAAAGATTGTTTAAGAATACCACTTGCTAAACTAAATACAGTATGCATTTAGTAACAGAAAGGTGGGAAACTTAATAGATTAGAGAAGTTGGCTCACCAATTTCTATAACACTTCATGCATAAAGAGTGATTGCAAGAGGGTAAGACGACCTTTGTATCCATCTCCATGCAGATACCACATTCCTCCTCTCTCTCTATTTCAATTTCAGACAGCTTACCTTTGCTCATCTCATCACCTCTTCTGTATTTTGTTGCGCATATCTCTCGTTGTTTCCTATCATCAATGTCAGTGATTCCCCTTTGAAGTTGCAGCAAAGAGGGATATATCACCCCTGTTCAATGATAACACAACTCGATGAACACCATACAAATAAGAATTAAAGAAATTGAAATGTCCTACGACGTAATTTGAGGAGACTAAATAAGAACTTCCAAGTTGACGCACCATAGAACTGTTTTATACTAGCTTTTCTCTCCTGAATATACATGCTTGTCTTACCATCCTCATAAGCCTGCAATAAACGTCATATAGCAACTTTCATAACCAAGAAAGCTGAAAGACAATGCAACAAGAAAAATGGGAAAATTTACCTTATAAATTAGGATCCTAAGCAATCCTAGAGCACCAGCAAGGTGACAGTCAGTCCACTGAACAAGAAACAGAAATATATGAGCACCGGGACTGTACGATAGTCTCATCTGAAGGGTTGCACCATCATATGCTCTTGGACAATCCGAAGCCCTGTATATCTCAAAATAATCAGTCATGTCCAAATATGCCACAGCAATCTTTTTGAACATTCAATCAAAAGGGCACAAAAATCTTATTTTTCATGGGAGGGGATAACCAGTGTGGAGGCAGAATTTTCACCTAACGGATTTTAATCATCAACTATATATACATAAAAAAGATTGATCTTGTATTACAGTGTGATTATACCGCAAAGGAGGTTTAAACGAACCTCTCCCACCCCTCTAGCTCCATAACCAGGGTAACACAGACGCTTATTTATCTCTCCATTTATTTACTACTTTTTAATGAAAATCAGCTAGTATTACATGTGTGGGGTAACAAGTGTGAGGTATCTACTTTTTTTAAAAGAAAAAAAATTGAGGTGCGAGAAAGAGATACAAAGTGGGGAATTGAACCTTCCCCTTGTGAAGTATCCTATCTAATGCTTCACACATTATAGCCTTTGGAATACAGAGACAAGGATTCTCAAAATACAAAATATTTTTGTGGAAGTCTAGTTTGCAAAACATCCCAGCTAATAGGTTAAAATACCAATATTACAAAGGATAAATAAATAAGAATTCATAAGAGCCAAACATCAACAGAATATTCAAGCAGCAGGTCCCTGTCACTCTTATCCAATCAGTATCATCAACTTATTTTCCATACTCCAGCTTACAGTCGATTACATTAGGAGATCTTGTTCCAAATTTAGGTTTTAAAAAAAAAATTAAGCTAATCACAAGGAAAAAAGTACTTAGAGAAAATCACTCAACAATTAGGCAAAATTAATAATTCTAAATTTCCAAATTAAGGGTTTTAACGTTTCAGAAATTCTACTTGGAAGAGAATAAACTGATAGGAATGGAGTGAAACAACAACGGCAAAGAAATAAAACCACATTCTACCAGATATCTCTGTTCTATCGAAGCTAGAACCTACAGAAAGCTTCTCAACCCACTTCACTAACCGCTAACATAACGTTTTTGAGGTAATTTCACCGATTAGTGATCAAATTTAACACCTTTTTGTATCGACAGTTTGATTGTAAAAAAGAAAGTTGTAGTACTAAGCAGATAAAAGGGGGCAAGAATATAGAAGACGTACAGAGTATTAGCATGCTGAATATCAGCTTCAAGTGCTTTCAATGAATCTTTAAAAGACTTCCTCATCACCCCAACAATATTCCCATCCAACGTAAATAGGTCAAACAAACAAAAAACCTTCTTCCACTCTGCTATATACTGATTTGTTTGGAGATATGATCAAAACGATTCTGCAGATTATCCGATCAAACTGTGGGCGAAGGAGGTGGAGGAGGGGCCCGGGGTGGTTGTAGGGGGCTCACACTGACTCTGCTGCTCACTCAAAAAGACTTTGGCTTGCACCGCACGCTTCTTCCGGACTTTTCTGCTTATACTGAGAATTACAAATTATCAAGTGTCATGCCTTTTGTAGAAGGCCATTGATTCTAGGGCTGATTTTTAACTTAAAATTGTGCTAATTACCTAATAGGGATATGTCTTTTGATTTTTTTATTTTTCTTTAAATAGATTGATTTTTATTTTTTTGGTATTATTTTTTAATTTAATTTTATCTGATATTTATGTTCTTTAATTTTAGAGGCGTGTATATCATTTTTTTAATAAAATCTTTGAACTTTATTTATGTATGATCATCCCAAAAAATTGAGATTATTTTTTTAATTTATAAAATAATTAACGAATTCTCGAAGCAATCAGAATAATTTATATGTATGCAAATATATTTTACATATTAATAATATATTAAATTTAATATATAAATATATTTATTATAGTTTTTCAAATATGAAAATAACTTAGGTCTTAGCCTTACTGGGCTACTATGTGCCTTTGTCATTTAATTGGCCTTTAATTAATTAATTTTAAATTAAAAAATATTATAATAAATACTCCATTAAATAATAGGGCAAACTTATGCCATTTTTTTGTTAAAAGTTCTAAATCAAATGATACAATAACAAGGTTTTATATTTTATATTTTTTTTTGTGAAGAATTGAAGTGCTTTTTCAAAGAGCATACTTGTGAAAGAAATATTTTAGTAATGATGAATTTTGAAATGATACTTTAAAAGTAAAGAGAAAAATTAAACGAATTGTATCAATATCGAAAAGAAATCTATACGATCAAGATGATTTTTAATTATAAAATACTCAAAAAAAATTAGGATTGTAATAATTTGTTTTTTAAAAAGAAAATGATTTAATCGTCCCATTAACACCTCAATGTACAAGTATTCAAATTTATGTAAAGTTAAACTACGCATCCTATGTGACATCCTACTAATCAATAATTTGAATGCATCTTGCACAAATTGTCACATATAAAACATGCATTTACTTATTCAATTTGAAATAATTTATTTTGTCTACTTATACACACTTCAAGTTGAAGGACATAAATGTCAGTTCAGGTCAAATTAAAATTTTATTTATAGTGTGTTTATTTTTTATAAAATATCAAAAATACATTTAAAATATTTTGATTTTTTGAACTTCATATCTCAATTATTATCAATTATCTATACTATATTAAAAGCGTGAAGGCCTTAAAATGTTGTTTGAACTTTTTGTCATTCTCTTTAGAAAAAATCATTTTTTTCACTATTTTTCTTTAAATTCTTATTTAATTATATTTATAATATTGACTTTTAAATATATGGAAATAAATGATAAATAAGGACTTCGAGCCGTGGAAAGACTCCTAAATCTTCTTATTTAATAGACTTCTACATCTTCCTTATTTGAATCAAGAAAATATTTTACAAATGTTAAGGAAAATTCTAATTTAGCATGATATATAAGAACTTTATAAATAAATAATTTATCAAAATTATTTTTGTAGTAAATTATTTATCTTTTCATAAGTTCACAATTAAATTTAATTTTTTTGTATAATATTTTGTACACGCTTTAATTTGATCACACGCAAAATACGTACAATAAAATTAATTTATTAAAATATACATTAATTATCAATTACTCACTTTTTTATTTAAATAATAATATGTTTTTGATAAATAGCTGCTGTTAGTTGAAGTAGAGGAAAACTCACACATTTGTTTGTTTATTTAGCAATTTAAATAGAATATTTAAAAGTTGAAGTTGTGGCATAATTCTAGGATACTTATGCTGACCAAAAAAAAAATTATTTAAATAGTAAACATTCTTTTTCTTTAGAATATTATCATTTATGTTTTTCACCTGACACGTTTCAAATTATAAAATTAAAAATATTTTATTATATTTTATATAAATTTAATTTAAATTATAAAATTAAAAAAAATTATTTTTTATCAAATCAAGCTAAATTATTATTATTATTAAACTCCGTACCATAACGGCGTGCTGGCTTGGCAGCTTCGAAAACGCTCGATTAGAGTAGGGAAGCTGTTGGACATTACGTTAAAACTTGGACAATTTGAGTATGTGGCAACTTGTGAACTTTGTACAGTATGGGGGTTGTGGTGTACTTGCCAACAACATTTCTAATTACTCTCTCCGTCCAAATTTACTCATCTATAAGATAAGTAAATTATTAAAAAAAAATTATTATTCGTAATAAGTGAATTATTCAAAGTTTAAGAGAATAGTTAAAAAATTATCATTTTTTTCTTATTTATATTTTTAACTGATAATTTCAAGAGAGTTAATTGTTCATATTTATGATTTTACTTTAAATTATTTATATTTTCAAGAATAGTTTGAGAATAACTAAATAGAACAAAAATGAAAAATAGTACTACTCCCTTCATCCCATTTTAAATTAACTAATCTTGTTATACGCGTTTTGCGCGTGATCAAAGTGAAAAAAATTTAATTTAATTATAAACTTATAAAATAAATAAATAATCACACCAAAAGTAATTTTAATAATTATTTATTTATGTAGTTCCTATATATAGAGATTCTATCACTAACTAGAACTCATAGTAAATTAAATTTTTCCTTAGAGTCTGCAACGTATTTTCTCAATTCAAATAAGGAAGAAATATAAATCTATCAAATAAGGAAGATTTAGGAGTTGAAGCCCTTATTTTAGCACTTCTTTCCATGTATTGTAAAAGATAATATTATAAATATAATTAAATAATAATTTAAAGAAAAATGTGAAAAAATTATTTTATCTAAGAAGGGCAAAAAGTTCAAACATCTTCATAGTTTTAATATAGTGTATAGATAGATTTGTGAGGCAATGCACACACATATTAAGAAAACTATTAAATTTAAATCATATTTTCTACTATTAGCCTTTGTGAAGTCATAAATATGTAGCATAATTTATCTCTTAAAAATATAAAACTTCAATAAATGAAAGGACAAACATAGAAAAAGTTTTAAATATTCATTTTGAACTTTGAACAATTCAACTATTTGAACATTGAAAGAAACTTAAAAAATTAAGTTAATTTAGGACGAAAAAAATATTCAATTTATGTTATAAATTTTTTTCTTAACTATCTCAACGATTCATTAATTTTGAAATAGATGAAGTACTTGCAAACAATATTATAATAAATTTAATATTTTAAAAAATAATTATAAATAATAATAAAAATAAATTATTCTTAGTTTTTTAATTTAAATATATTAGTTAACATATAAAAATAGACGGAGACAACATAATTATGAGATGCAATGTGAATATTGATTAAACTATACGTGGAGGTATGTAGTTTGTGTTGAAAAAAAAGACAAGTATTGGAAGAATCATGAAGAAGACAAGTTTCATCTTCTCTTCTTTTGCCAACATGTGTCTCTTCATGGGGCACACATTTTAAATTAAATTTTTTATTTATTTATTTATTTTTATTTATTCAGTATTGACGATAAGGGATGTGCAGGAACCATACCGATCGATAATTGAATCGATAAAAATATCATTGATTTATTGTTATTGGGTTATTAGGTTATCGAGTTTTTAATGATTTTGAAAAAAAATATTATTGTGTTATCGGTTCGATATCGATTTTTACTATTGGATAAACTGATAACCCAATAAGATTATAATAATTTACTATTTTACCCCTTCGTAAATATTAAATATTAGTAATTTAATAGTAATAGGACACTATAGTAGTACTTTACGTATTTTAATTTTTACGGTACTTAAGTGATTAATTATCCACTTTAGTATTTAGTCTTTACTCTTTCGTACTATATTTTCTTTTGTTAATGCAGATTCTCATCATCATCCTTAATGGATAAATCAAAAACTGAACCGTTAAAGACTTAAAATTGATAAATAAAAAACAGATAAAAATTATTTTATTAGTTTAGCATATTTAAAAACTGAAAACCAATAAATCTAATCGATAATGTATAAAATCAAACTGAATCGACCAATGCACAACCTTGTGACAATGAAGAACAATAAATAAGTATCATCCTTTTGAATGTGTGATAAATTTGGTTGTTTGGAAATGTGTTGAGAAAAATCACCATATTAATTATATGTAAATTTTTTAGACGTCTTTTATCTCGATTTATATTGCACTATTCAAATTTTAAAATTTTTAAATAAGTAATTTTTATTGAACACTATGGGGAGTAACATACCATAATTTGACTCATTTCAAAATACGAAGATTTCATATTCAAATTCACAATTAACTTTTCTTTATTTAAAGAATTAAGTCTCAAAATTTAGACGATGCCACATAATTATTGAACATGATGGAGAGTAACATACCATAATTTGACTCAAACCACGAATCAAGAAAAATAATTATTCTTTTTTGAAAAAATATGAGCTTAAATATATCAAGTCTATTGTATGATTATAAGACTTTTACGATTTATAATGGAATAATTATTTTTTTGAATTTCTTTTATAAAATATTTATCATTTTTAAACATGTCTTTTATTTATTACCTAGATATTCTATATTTGAAAAATATTTACCATTTATAGCAACTATATTATGTATTAAAAGTGAATTATACATGTAATATATGTGTATTATAAATGTATTAAAATGTATTATATTTATTTTGATTAAAAATTACATTATATTAAAAATGAATTATGCATGTAATATAAATAAATTACACTATGTATAAAAGATGTATTAAAATTATAAAGATATATTATACGTGTCTTAAAATATATTAAACTACATTATATATTAAAAATAAATTATACATATATTATAATCATATTATTATAAATGGTTAATATTTTCTAAATATAATATATATATATAAGTATGTCGTAATATTTATAGTAAAAGTATAAAATTTATGATTTCCTTTAGGAATAGACTAATAAAAGAAAATATTGAAATGAAGAATATTTTTCACATAAAGTTGTGGAATGGTTGACTATAAATTTAAAATTAGAAAAAAGTGAAACAAATTTTAATACATTAAAATTTATCTTATATATATCCAAATAGTTAAAGAAGCCTATCATTACGAAATAAAATGAAATGCAGAGAATCTTAGTAGCTCAGTCGGTTGGTTACTTAAACTTTTACTATGTTAATGAAGATTTGATATTTCACATTATAATTCTCTCTCCTATTTTCCCTTTCCCTACCTCCAATTTTTTTTAAAAAATAAAAAAATACAAAGAACTCGGGAATATATATAAAAACGAAAAAGTGAGAAAGTTTAATTAAATAAAATGATTAGTTGCTAAACAATTAAAAGTTATAAATTCTAGTATTTTCTTTCTTTTCTTACATGTGGAGACAAAGTACAACTCACTCCAAATGTCTTTAATTTCACTTTCTATAACCTAATACTAATTGCTTGTAACAATCTAATTTAGATTTTCTTGTTGACTAATTGTATTAGTCAAAATCAAAATATTTGCACTTAGTAGGTCTAATAATATTTCTTCCAGCATAAGATTATAAGATAGAATTATTATACTTTTATATGAGAATATACTAATCTGCGATATTGAAATATATTAATATTTGTGCGCTTAATAAGTATATATATATCATACGTATATACTATTTTAATCTTATTGTATCCAGTTGAATTCACGCGAATAATTAGTGTATCCTGCTGCTAAAATCTCATATCGTCACTATATTATTATTTTTTTATTTCAAATAAATATAAAATCGTCTTAAATTGTTGTGTCACTTAATTTAAACTTTATAATACTTCCAACTTTTTTTAATTTGGTGGTCCATCCTAGAAATTGTCAACTTGATTACCTTGCATATTCTAATTTTTTTTTTCGTCTCATATCCAGAAGCAACATCATTGAGATAAGATAAGCATCTTGCTTAGAGAGGAAAAAAAATAAATTAAAGCAATATAACCAATGATGTATATCATCATTTTTTAATTAATTACTATAATGGATAATATAATTTAATTAGTAGTAGGTCCAAATATGATTGGTTGTCTATGACAATGACATAACAACTTATTGATTATGTGATTTAGAGAAACATTCAACTTAATTAAGCATCCGTGGAGTGATAAACAACCCATTTCTTGTTCTAATTGTGCAACTAACTGATCTAAATTAATTAACTTGATGTTTTTTTAAGGAAATAATGAAACATCAAAAGTAATATTCCTCTTTTTGATATAATACTATATCAGAAAATGAGCGTTTAATTCTTGCTCAAGGTACATAAATCATCTCACGAGACACATAATTCACTTGTACAAAAGATGAAAAAGAAAAATTCCTCTTGCCACTTGAATAAATAAATACTACTCCTTCTGTTCCATTTTATATAACATATTTTGACTAGACACGGTACTTAAAAAAAAAGACTTTTAAAATTTGTGATCTAAAATAAATCCTTTAAATATTTGTTTGTTGAGAAAAATAAAAAATTTAAAATTAAATTGCTTCTACTTATAGAAATGTTACATTCGTTTGTGGACGGATTAAAAAAAGGGCAAATTATAGAAATCCCATACTTTACATGCATAATCTCAATATATACCAATTTTTTCTGAAATTACTAAAAAT
>JBCEWC010005716.1:0-24383 GCA_038996855.1 Solanum aculeatissimum | reverse complement strand
CCAAGAGGGTTTTGGAATTTCTAAAGAGAGTGTAGGAGAGTTTGAATGGATGAATGAGGGTTAGGGGATTGATTTAGCAGTTTAGGGGGACCTTAGGAAGTCTAAAAAGGGCCTAGGGATCAACCGAATTACAACTTAACCTTTAATGAAACGGATATAAATTTCAGCACGCATGGCGAAACGGAGCCCCAAACGTCCCATTCCACATTTGAAGGTCCATTTAACTGCTCCATCTGACTTACCTTAGCCAAAATTTCAGCCCACAGCCTTGCCAAGTCTCTGCCCCATTTAATAGACCACCAAACGATCCGTTTGAGGTCTCACGGGCCGTGTAATGGTCCGTTGACCTTAACTTAGTTTGTGGGGTGGGGATTGGCCACCCCAAGCTCTCTGTAACACTTGAAGGAACACCACACGGACCATGCAAAGTTTCACGGTCCTTCTCACTTTCCTTGGCCAATTTCCAGGGCCTATCTCCAATGTCTTCCGAATTTAAGGCAGTCTCACTCCTTTGGCCATAACGTCTTCATTCGACCTTGGATTTGAGTGAAACTAATTGCGTTGTAAAGCTAATGCAAAGAGCTTTCATTTGATATGTATTATCTCACACAGTTAGACCAACATCAAATGTTATGATTCTGTAAAGTGCACTGTCCAAACGACCTCTCTAGGTCCCAAAATGTTCCATTTTGCGTTCGGCTGCTTAAACTCCTCCCGTGAGCACCAAATTTCAACAACGACCATTATAACACCATACAAGACCAACCATAAGAGGTTTAAAAAAATTTCGGGTCGTTACTGTAGCTCTCTCAACTTGTTGGTTCCTCCATAATACTTTAACGGATGCAACATCCTTGTTTCTCAAACTCTTCACGTACCGGTATAAAATCACAACTGGTACTTTTTCATAAATCAAAATCTCCTCTGGGTCACATCTTTCAATAGAACAATAGAGTTTGGATCACCCATGAATTTTCTTAACACCGACACATAAAATACCAGATGAACCATACTTGACTCACTCGACAAATTCAATTCATAGGCTACCTTTTCAACTCGACTTAGGATCTTATAAGGTCCCACATATCTAGGAATCAATGTATTCTTCTTGCCAAAATTCATTACACCCTTTATAGGTGAAACCTTCAAATAGGCTCAATAACCTTCATAAAAAATTCAAGGTCCTTTCTTCTAAAATCTTAGAATTTAATTTTTTTCCTCAAGTAGAATATAATTAAAGTTTTCAAATTAAATTAGGAAGTACGTAACTTAAAATCAACTACAAAAAAGGTTATGAAATCATAGTGCCCAAAAATTGTGTTTATAACCAGTTGAAGTAGTTTTATTCTTATCTCACAATGATCTAGTTATACCATTTTAGTATGTACAATGCAAGTACTATAGAATTTTCACAATTACAGTAGTTAGCTAGTTAATTTTTTAAAAATTAAAAGAATAGAAAAGAGTTATATTAATCGTGGTTGTTCTCTGACATTAAAAATAATATCTTTAAAAAATACATAGATTTTTCAACATTAATTTAAAGTGAAAATTAATAACTAATACAGATCAAATTATGCAATTTTATCGATTAAAGTTATAAATAATATACTTACTAAAAGAATATAAGATATTAAAAAATATGTAGTTGTACTTATGTGTTACACATTACAAAAGAAAATAAATATTATTTTAATAATTATTTTAAAGGGTGAAATTGAATCTCATTTATTAAAATCCCCATATGAACAAAAAAAAAAATCAAATTCAATAAGCTAGACCCAAATTAAAAATAACAATAAATAAAGAAAGAAAGAAAAAGAAAATAAATATAATAACTAAACCTATCAAACAATCGAGAAACAAGATAATCAAAGTGGAGAATCTTGGATAAACTTTGAAGCTTCTCTATCAAGATGTCTCAGAATTGTACCACGACATCTTCTCTGTAGATTTCAGCTCCTTCAAATAGGAAATCAAAGTCGCATAAGGTCTAGACGATATAGGTAACCTTTATATATCTAGATCTGTAAAATCAATACTTTTTTTATGGTATTAGACATGTTGAAGTCTACTAACATGAGTGATTTTGTGCTTAAGGAGCTTAACGTTGCTTTGGTTCCATCATGTGATACCTAAAATCTCTCATCGAGTGGTAGATAACAGGTTCTAACAAAGTGTTCTTCATATTTCAAGTTCAAAAGCAGCTCAAGGGATCACATCAAGAAGGCATTCTCCATATTTCTACAGATTTAAATTGTGCAAACGCGGGCTTAGATGTCCCTACCTGAAAAGATCTCTAGTATCTCTCCCCCTTACCCACCAAAGAAATGAACTTCATTTACTACCCTAAAAAAGAAACAAGTTAGAAATTTGTTAAGAATCTTTACCTTTTCTTAAAATTGATATATCTACTAAATTTGTAGCTCTTTGGATCTGCTAAAATGATTATTGATTGTTATGTTTGTTAAATAGATATACTGCTTCATAGATGTATAACTTAGCAGAACAAAAAATTATTGTTGTTTGTTTCCGCAGGAGCCGTATGTCCGAACAGGCCTGAAAAAAGGTAAGGTCTCGGTTTCCTTTGCCACTCAAGTGTACATCTTCTGTGCTTAGGCCCCTTCTTCCCTTACTAATGAAAGAGTCCACTGCCTGCCTTACTTATCTCAAATAAGGCGTGCATACCTGCCCTTTTAGTAGGTGGTTCACTACCTAAGCGAATAAAAGGATGGATCAATCAAAGGGGGTACTATGAGCCCTCTACCCCACGCATCTAGCCAACTCGCGTGGTTCACCGATTCCACCGACTAGACCAAAAGAGTGATTCCGTCGATACAAAGGTATGCTATAAGTGGGGGGTGTGTTGTCCTATGAAATAGTGTATATATGTTGGTAGTCAAAATAAATTAAGTTGTACCTTTCCTCTAATTTTGTGAAATCTAAGTCTGGGTACCTGCATTTTATCTATCTGTAGTAGTTTCCAATCTTCTATAGGTATGTTTTCAAAGTGTGCATAGTGTATTGCACCTACAAAAATTAATACATAATTAACTA
Source organism: Solanum aculeatissimum (assembly GCA_038996855.1). Taxonomy (NCBI): domain Eukaryota; kingdom Viridiplantae; phylum Streptophyta; class Magnoliopsida; order Solanales; family Solanaceae; genus Solanum; species Solanum aculeatissimum. Next base: position 21,326 of record JBCEWC010005716.1, on the reverse strand, counting down.
AAAAAATATGTAACCTAGTTGCATTCTCTTATAGTGTGTTATATTTGGATATTCCCCTTCTTTCTCCACTCTTGTATCTTCCTAACCTATAGAGGCTCCAAAGTGTGTGCCACTTATCATCTATATTATTTTTTATTACAAGTGAATCAGTTTTTATGATATAGCGATATAAATTAATTTCTCACACAAAATTCCATGCCCCTCTAAATTTCCCTGACTTTTGCACAATGATTGTTAGTGTTAGGCATAACACTAGTAGTAGCAACCTCTAAATCACTGTTATAATCTCTAATACAGAAGACTCATGAAATTAGGCCAGGGTTCCTCTTGGATAATCCGTCTGTGTTGCATTTGTAAACAATTGGTGGACATTTCCTATTCGTGAGGTATATTTTTCAAGGAGTTGAACCAGTACAGATCATGTGTTAAGAATATTTTCTATCGAAGGATACTTCAACTTAGCAAACAGTTGTAGGTAAAGATCTATGTCATAGTAAACTTTGCTTCTTGGCATAGTACCCCCAAATATCAGTAGTCTTTCTCCACTTCAAAAATCTAACATAGAATAATTTCACAAACAACTTTGATCAAAGTCTTCACCTTTTGCCTAGTTTTTATTTTCTGATTAGTACAAAAAGATCTTTTATTCCACTAGAATTACTATATTTGTCTCATACACTAGTAGAAAAACCCTATTAATGAAAAGGTGTTCGATAATCTCTTTGTATGGATTTACACGAGATATGCATTTAGAAACTCTAGAGATACCAAATCTAGCTACAATATCATAAACTGGTGATTTATTCTTCCAAATTCTCTTGAGACAAATTAAAATCTTGGGAGGTAAATATTTCATCAAAAGCTTGGTGAAATGTCATGATTTTCCTTCACTGCTTCTTATTGATTCCCAGACATTCTTGACTGAAAAAAATAACTCTTAGTGAGTAACCACAATGGTTTGCCATTTTCAATAAAACTTTTTCCATTCATAAGTAAGCCGATAATAATATGATTGACAATAATATTTGGTAATTTTCCTTCAAGAACACTTCATTAACATCCTCCAAGTATTCCTTTGTCCACCCCTTCAATAGATAAACCCCTGTGACAATCAATAGGGTCTCTTTGGCCTAATGTCACAACCCAACCCACTGGGCCTTATAGGCAGATAGGAGAACTCGTAAATTCCAATTAATTAAATAATGTACAAAATGAAAGAATAGAAAAATAATGTGAAAAAGATCTTTGGATTTACCAAGGATGATGTTAAAACTCCAATTAATATTTTTGAAAAGAAATCTTACACCCATAAGGATTCTAGTCTAAACACGTACAATAACTTCTATGAATACAATGCAAATTAACTAATGACATGATTTCCACCATCAAGAAGAAAGAGTAGAAGCTATTGAATATCACCTTCGTCTAACAAACATCACTAACGTTGCAATCAGACTATACAAAAAAGTATAGAATGAGGAACATTCAACACCAAAATTATAACCACATATTCTAGTATTGGTCAAGGTCGAACCCCTTTATTCCTCAGCATATAATTTCTCAACAATCTACAATCGCTAACTCAGTCTATCAACTTTGCTCTTTAGTTAATCTATTGACAATGTCTGACATATAATATTTACTAACTCACTTTAAAAATGGCCACGTTAATAAGGTTTGAGACTTTTTCCTTTCAACCCATGCTATTCTGCCAGGGCAAGACCTATCCTGCCATGGCAGAACCTATCCTACCATGGCAGAACCTATCCTGCCATGGCAGCCCCGCAATATCTAGATTTCTCTCGCTAGTGCAGTCTAAATGGAGACAAAAATTCGTACTTTATTTCTCAATCCCTTATTAACATATAGCCATACTACCGAATATAATTTAACTCTAAGTCATCAGTTCATTGCTTAACAACCCATTAACAATTCTCCACTTGATCATACACAACCTTATACATGATTAATGAAATATAACAAACAACAACAATGTAATAAGAAAGATGATACCTAATTACATCACAAATATGGCAACATGAATAAATACCACCATAATAAGATATTTAGTACATATCAACTTTCAGTTCATTCGTACTGACTATTACACCATATGACCATGATCATTTAGAGTTATATCAATTTCTTCACCATAAGATATATGACCATGATCATGTATAAATAATCATCAATAATGATTCTCTCTTGGAACCCGCACCCAAACTATTTGTCACATCCCGAAGATATCCTAAAAATGATTGATACTGATAAACTATTGTTGGATCCTAAGCGAACCACTTGATCTCATCACACAGTCAAGTTGCGAAATCTCTATAGAATCAAATAAGTAATTTCTTAGGCTTAGGAATGCCACAATCAATTATCAAATAACTTAAATATTCAACTCCATATAGATAAGAATGGTTTTCAAAATAGATTCTGAGTATATTAATTCGACTCTATCTATGAAGCCTCTAATAACTATGAAGGTACCAAGACAATCTCAAGGCTACCTTAAATTATGAAAAAGAAGGACAACTGAAATAAAAGATAATTTTCTGAGTACTTGGAGGTCTTACCAAATTCTAGGAAGGCTCAAAATCTTCAACAAATCTCTTTTTGATGATCCCTAACATCCGTATTTGCATTATAAAAAGACACAACATTGAATGATATCATTATGTCGAATGTACATTATTTAATATGTATGAATCAAAACAACATGCATTAAAGATACTCAAAAAAGAATTAGCTCCTCTCAACATTAATATGATATAATAGTTATTAGCTACATCAAATCTCTTTATACATACGCAACTCAATAACATAATATACTTTTACTCTTAAGGAGTTTCACTAATCAACAACCATCATCTATAAGCAAGTCATAATACAAAAAGCGATGTCATCTCCACATCCATCCAATACCTTGCTAGAGTAAAAGATATCACATCAATGGATCCAATCATGAATCATAGTCCTTTTATGGGACAAGGGAGGCATAACCCTGATCCTATGTTGGATACATAGTTTATGGGATTTGAGTTAAATATACTCTTACCCAAATTTTTGCTTAATACTACTACCAAAATAATGTGCTCGTATGCTCAATCAAGTGAAATACTAAATTTATCTCATTTAGTCTTGTTGGATATTAACTTAAAACATCAAGCTCAAACTCATCTCAAAACATCATCATCAATATCTTTCATCAATAAATATATTTTAAAAATCATTTACATTATCTCTAAAACTCTTTATTAGAACATCATTCAACTCATTGCTAAATTTCATTAAAACTTTTAAAACAAGCATCATCTTGAATAATTTGTTTTTTACTTTATGCATGGAAGCAATCAACTTTACTTAAAAAAGGCTTAATCTTGATTAAAATATATTTATTTTATGCATGAAAATCATGAATCTAAACATCAAATAGTGCATAGAAAAATATGATCATTAACTAGACTAGGGTTCATGGGAAAGTAACCACATATGAAAATTTCAATAGTATGAGAGATAAAAATAATAATAATTTCAACGCATAAATGTATAGAACTCAATAGATGAAAATAATTCAATTGAAATTCAAAAACTAGATTATTACCCAACTCAATACTCATTCAAGATAGACACTTAAACATGGAGCGCGTGGATGGACTCAATCCAATGCTATAATAATGATACATATCTGGAAAGATCAAAGCTTGACTTGGAACGAATAGACCTTTCTAGAATTGCTTGAATACTAGATCTTTCTTCTCTTGAATTTGCTCTCAAATTAATTTAAATAATTATGAGTATATGGGTACGATTGGGTTTACAAATATGTCTTATTTTAATCCAAAAATGTTCAGGGTTTGCGAAGAAAAAGATCAAGAAAGATGAAATTAGACTCATTAAAACTTGCGACAGAAATCATGAAACCCTGTATATGGGTCGTAGTTGTATCTACAACTCGTAAATAGATTTTATAATTTCCAAGGAAAAATATGCCTGGGTCTTAAAAATCCCCATTATATGGGTATAAATCCATTAATGGGTCATAATAATCCTCCCGTGGAACTCAGACAAATTCATGAGTTGCAGGACTGAACTACAAAATATCAATTACTAGTCATGGTCCAAACTATAGGTCCTAGACCCTGTTTGTAGACCTCACAGACTCAATAGAGCGCTGAACTATCATATCAACTCTTTAGCTGCTAAAAATATATATGGCTTGTGGAACTTGTTTTGTGGAATCCAAGAATCTTTGCATCCTCTTTTATCCTCATCTACAGGTACCAACTATAGTTCGTAAAAGCATGTATAGTCTGTAGAGTTAGTCTGTAGATCAATTCCAAAAGTAAATTTTTTTAGCCAAATATGAGACCTCATCTATGGACCGTAGAAACATCTATGGCTCGTAGAAGTGCCCTCATGGTCACTGACAGTGAAAGAATTTTTCTTAGATTCTTCTACAGTTTAGACTTTTCAAGTTAGGATATATTAGGGGTTTTATAATATTTCCCCCTCGGGATCATTCATGCTCGAATGATGGTGAAACTAGGAGAGACATTTAGAAACTTGAATACACAAATGCTCAAACATCAATAATGGACATCAACTAGGAATATTGTTTTATAGGAATAGGAGTAGTACCTTCAACATCATCACTCGCAGGCATGAATAGATTTGCATATTTAGCCATTATATCTTTCTTAACTACAATGTAGTTTTTTCAACAATTTGATTTCTCCATAGACATTGACAAATACGACCTTCTTGGTCCTCAATTTACGAACTTGGTGATCAAGGATTTGGACTAGAATATCCTAATAGGAAAAATTATCACTAACCCCAACACTCTCAATAGGAATCACCAATGCAGGATCTACCAAACACTTTTTCAACATCAAAATATAGAATACAGGATACATATAGGTTAACTCTGAGGGTAACTACAACTCATAGGTTGCATTCTCGACTCACATAGTAATCCGGTAGGGACCAATGTAATGCATACTAAACTTTCCCTTCTTTCCAAATATCAAGATGCCCTTCATGGGTGAAACCTTTAGATATACCCAATCACTTACCTCAATTTCCAAATCTATTTTTCTAACATCAGTGTAGGACTTTTGACAACTTTGCACAGTTTTCAACCCTTCTTTAATTATTTTCACCTTCTCTATATCTTGATGAAGTATGTAGACTAAAATCAATTCAGCTTCACCAACTTCAAACTACCTAATAGGTGACATATATCTCCTCTCATACCAAGATTTATAATGGCCCATCTAAATGCTCGAATGATAATTATGATTATATGTGAACTCAATAAGAGGAAAATGGTCATCCCAATTACCTTTGAAGTCAATTACACAAGCCTTCAACATATCTTCCAATGCATTAATTGTGTGATTTGTGTGACAATGTGTCTGCCGATGAAAACCAGTGCTAAGATTCACTTTCAAATCTAATCTTTTCTGAAATAATCTCTGAAATTAGGTAGTAAATTGTCATGACCCGATCCTAATCATGATAACACATGTTAGATCCCATCTACAAGCCAACCAATTTGCCCAACCCCAGGGTATTTGTCCTAATTACCTGTTATAGCCAAAACTAATACAGCAAAATAAATATTTGAAACCTACCAAGAATTTGAAAGTCAACTATACAAAGCTACGATAAACGAAAGTACATACACTAAGAGTGGCCCTACAAATACATAATAATATTATACAAGGACAAAGTCTAAAAACAATAAATGACCATCAAAGAAGGAGACTATGATGATGCCAAAGCTGTTGATGCTCACCAAAAGAAGTCTCCTGCGCTCCTGAATCCCCCAAAATCAACGCCTCCGACTAGAACTTGGACCTGCACCATAGGAAGATGTAGGGAGAATAGGTGTGTGGATCCATGGGGAATCAATCATAAGGCCTCACCCGTATCATATGACAATCAGGTCCTTAATCCTTTGCCAGCACGTGGTACCAATCCAAAATAAATATACGTAATGGTAGGACATATCCCTGAGGGAGAAAGAATCCCCCTCGCATAATAAATGTGTTTTAACTAAGAATGACACGAGGCCTCACCCCTAAAATGAAATCAGTAGGGTCCTCAACTCAAACACAACCAACACTCGGTCCTCAAAATATACATCCGCCACCTAGCATCACAGTCATGGTCGCTGGGACACAAGCCCATTGGGAGCATCACCCAAGACCTAAACTCTATAGACATGACCACTAGTGCTCAACGCTGATGTGGAGCACCATCTGGGATGAGATGTCACAATCACTCACTCAACAAATATATTCGGATCCTAAACTCTAACTCATATTGTGCCCAAAGTCAATGTATGCAACGACGCTCACAATATAGATATCTTTAAAATCACCCTCCCTCTGATAAAAACAACTAAACCTCTATCTCAGATACACTGAATTCAAACCCAGCAACTAACAAGAGTATATGGGAGTGTATGCCTCAACAATCAGTGTAAAACCAGGACTAACAAGTAGTGATCCAGTCAACCATAGGTAACAAAAGTGTAGCATGATAACAACAATTATATCATAAATTTCCACAATAACCAGGCCCAATAGGAGCATATATAGGTCAGAAACAAGTCACAGTACGATAAGTATTTGTTAAGTAAGCTCACAGTCAACATATCTCAGTGATATCGGTAACATGCTCTTAATGATAATAGAATAGGTTAGGATACATACCCGTCTCACGGTATAAGCCCATATATATATATATAGCTTTTATCAGGCCTCCCTGTAGTCAATAATACGAAGAATATCAAATTTATAGTATTCACAACCAAAACTCAAAGTACAATCCCACCACATGCATACTACACATACAGGCACAACTAGCATCTTATATACTTCTAAGTCAAATATGCATAGAGTTTCACTCAGTCTGAGGTTAAGGAAAACCTAACCTACGTGGTTACAGATGTCTCCAACTCTTAATTACTACTATTGAGATTTTCCTCTCTGAATGGCCTCCTGATGCTTCTTAACTATTAAAGATACAATTCACCACGTCAACACGATCATCATGTAGCACATCTATATTGTAGGGACTCAACTTTGAAGACTCAATCCACCCACTAGGAGTACGACACCGCCGACTATTTAATGCCTCAAATGGGTTCATTTTAATAGTGGTGTGATTGCTGTTATTATCGGCAAACTCAGCTAATGGCAAAAACTAGTCCCACTAACCCCTAAAGTCTAACACACTAGCCAACAACATATCCTCCTAAACCTTTATAGTGTGCTCGAACTAGCCATCTATTTGGGGGTGGAATGCGGTGCTCAAATCAACCTGGGTGCCCAAATCTCATTGAAAATCCCTCTAAAAGCTGGAGGTGTATGAACCTTGATCAGATATGACAGATATAGGCACCCTGTGCAACCAGACTATCTCATAAATATAAATACGGGCTAAGTACTCGACACTGAAGGTAAAATGGACCAGAAGGAAGTGTGTTGACTTAGTCAACTGATCAAATATCACCCAAATGTTGTCATAACCCTTAAAAGTATGAGGAAGTCCCACAACAAAGTCCATAGTAACACGCTCCCATGTCCACTCGGGAATGGGCAATGGCTGGAGTGTCCCACCGGGTCACTGATGTTCAACCTTTACCTGATGGCAACTGAGGCAACATGATATATAATCTATAATATCTTTCCTTATGTCATCTCATCAATAATTTTGTCTTAGGTCTCGATACATCTTAGTTGTACACCGAATGAATAGAATATCAAGAATTGTGTTCCTCCTGTAGAATCAATTATATCAAATCCCCCACTCGCTCAAGGCACAAATACTATTTAAGACTTTATAACTAAAACAATCAATATTTCAACAATCAATTACTAAAGTTCAAAAAAGAACACGTAAACTCAAAGCAAGAAATCAAATATTACCTTCAAGATCATTACTGGTTGGCACAAACAGATGTGGGTATTTGGATTTTTTGTTATCCTCAACTTCCTATGTGGCTTCCTCAATGAATTGATTCCTCCACAAGACATTCTTTGAGGTGATATCCTTGGTCCTCAATTTGTCAATTTGACGATCAAGAATCTGGACTGAAACCTCTTCATAGGACAATATATCCTTGATTCTAATACACTCAATAGGAACTACCAACGAAGGATCTCCTAAGCACTTCTTAAGCATCAAAATGTGAAACACTGGATAGATAGCAGCTAAGTCAGGTGGTAAATCCATCTCATATGCCACATTATTTCTTTCAAAACCTCACAACACCTTTCATAAGTTACACCTTCAAGTATATCCATCCATTTGCCTCGAGCTCCAAATCTCTTCTTCTCACATCATTGTAGGTTTTTTGTTGGCTTTGCACTATTTTCAACCTCTTTTGAATGATCTTCACCTTTTGTATAGCCCGGTGAACCAAATCTAGTCCAATCAACTCAACTTTACTAACTTCAAACCAACCAATTGGCGATCTATAGCTCCTTCCATAGGGAGATTCATAGGAAGTCATCTGAATATTAGAATGGAAGCTATTATTATATGCAAACTCAATGAGAGGTAAGTGATCATCCTGTTACTTTTAAAATTGATGATATAAGACCTCAACATGTGCTCTAGAGTTTGAATGGTGCGATCTGCTTGGTCATATGTTTGAGGGTGGGAAGTAGTTCTAAGATTCACCTTAGAACCCAATCCCTTATGGAAAGACTTCCAAAATTGAGTTGCTGATTAAGTTCCTCTATTTGAGATGATACACAATGACCTCTGTGCAATCTGAACATCTACTGAATGTACAGTCTAGCATAGTCTTCTACAGTGTTAATTGCCTTTACCGCAAAGAAGTGGTATGATTTGGTCATCCTATCCATAATCATCCAAATTGAGTCATGCTATCTACTGGACTTCATCAAGCCAATTATAAAGTCTATATTGATCATCTACCACTTCTATTCTAGAATCTCTATATTTTGGGTCAATCCACATGGTCTTTAATGTTCCACTTTGACTTATTGACCATTCAAGCACTTCGAAAAAAATTCAGCTATATTTCTCTTCATCCTACTCTACCAATACACATCCCTCAATTCATGGTACATCTTTGTTGAGCGTATATAGATCAATTTTCCTGATCTATGAGCTATTTCCATAATCCTTTCTAGAATATCCTCAATCTTTCGAGCACACAATCCGCCTTGGTATTTCAACAAACTATCTCCCCTTTTGGAAAAATCATCACCTTTTATTTATGCATATGTTCTTTCAACCGGAGAAAGATAGGATCTCGGTCTTACTTTTCCATCACTTCCACCACAAGAGATTATGGAGACCCATTCTAAACAATGACTCTACTTTCAATGGAATCGACAAGCTAAACTCCAAATCAGGAAAGTATATGAACCTCCTTTGCTAGTTCCTTCTCCTCCTCTTCATCATGACCAGTGCTTCCCATAGACAACCTACTAAGAGTATCAACAATAGTATCAACTTTAGCTGGGTGGTAGAGAATTCTCATTTCATAATCCTTGAATAACTCTACCCATTTTCTCTACATCGAGTTGAGCTCCTTTTGATTTAAAATATATTGCAGGCTTTTGTGGTTTGTGAACACATCCAAATGCACTACATATAAGCAGTGATGCTAGATTTCGAGACCAAACACTACTGCTGACAATTCAAGGTCATGAATGAGATAGTTTCTCTTATGAATCTTAAGCTTTCTAGAGGCATAAGTTATCACCTTGCCTTTTTGCATCAACACACACTCTAATCTAACTCTAGATGCATCACAGTAGATCACATAACCTTTTGTCCCATTAGGTAGGGTCAATATTGGAGTTGTACTTAATCTGGTCTTCAATTCAAGGAAACTCTTCTCACATGCATTAGACTATTAGAACCTACACTTCTTTCGAGTCAGCTTAGTTAACGGTGTTGATATACAAAAGAATTCTTCAACAATCATCTATAGTAGCTAGTCAAATCCAAGAAGCTTCTTATTTTTGTCAAGGATGTGGGTCTAAGCCAATTCTTCATTACCATAATTTTCTGGGTATCAATTCGAATACCATCTCTGGATATAATATTGCCTAGGAATGCCACTGAAATTAGCCAATATTCACATTTTGAGAATTTTGCATATAGCTCCCTGTCCTTGAGAGGACTAACATGATCTTCCTCACTTCTGGAGTAGACCAATATGCCATCTATGAATACAATCATAAACATATCAAAATATGACATAAACATCCAGTTCATAATATCCATAAATACTGTAGGTGCATTACTATTGGAAAAGGACTTCATTAGGAAGCCAAAATGACCATAAAGAGTCCTAAAGGATATCTTTGGAATATTACATTCCCTTACTTTCAATTAGTGGTAGCAAGACCGGAGATCTATCTTGCAGAAATAAGTGGAACCCTGAAATCGGTCGAGCAAATCATGTATCATGAGGAGAGGATACTTGTTCTTTATATTGACCTTGTTAAGTTTCCAATAATCAATGTACATCCTAAGGGATCGATCTTTCTTCCATATGAATAGGACAAGAGAAACCCAAGGTGTGAGACACTAGGCCTAATGAATCACTTATCTAACAAATCCCTCAACTACTCTTTCAACTCATTAAGCTCAGATTGGGCCATTCTATATGGAGGAATGGAAATGGGCTACATATCAGAAAACACATCAATCCCCAAGTCAATGTCATTTTCAAAATCCCATTAAGACGGACTGTCACCCATTACCGACAAGGCTTGGGAGTACCAACCTATAATCATGTTCTATTTATGAACATTATAAGGGATTTCCACACTCTACATGCCTTTAGGAAATTAGATAGAAATAACAAGCCAAAAGGAAATCTATATGACTAGGCCGTTGGAGCCACAATGGTCAAAATACTTGATATGTCACACTTTACTTTACATAGTGTACAAAGCCCCCTAGATAAGAAGCACTATCAGATAAGGGTTGAGACAAGCCCCTCCTCAGTACTAACTGCTATACAATACAAAATATAAACTCTAGACACCCAAAGCTCCGAAGCAACCTGGAGCCCAATAATAGTTGTTGGATGACTTGTACTTCTACTGGGGAGATCTACTAGCTCCTGTACCTACAACATGAAATGGAGGTCCCCCAAGAGGGACATCAGTACGAGATAATGTACAGAATATGTAAGGCAAACTGTACTATGAATCAAATAATAACTCAAATGAAATCATGCACTGGTGTAAGGATAAGAGACTATCTTTAGTCATACTGTGGAAGTAAGTACTTTATGTCTTTTAAGTTACTTTACCTTTATTTATTGTATAATCTTTGCACAACATATAATATAAATGACCAGTTGATCAGTGGTTAATCTATATCAAGATCGACCCTGGATAGGCCTTTCTTGCCCCTTGGGCTACCCCCCATGATAGGATTGACCCTGGTTAGATGGTTCTTCCACCCCTTGGGCTACCACCCATCAGAAGAAACTTTATTTTATCTTTTATTTACTTTTGAGATAATTCTTTTGGTGGTCATAACCTTTTGAGTTGTAGGACTATCGATATAACAAGTGTCATATAAACAGTCGTGTAAGATAATGCACAATGAAAAGAGTAGGTTACACAACTATTGAAACATGTAGGAGATGAAATAACACATGGACTTTATTTAGCTAAAAGAGAAGTCATATGTCTTGGTATCCAAAGTATGTATGCAGCTTTGACAATGACTATATATAGAAACATATGTACATGTATAAAGAATGGAGGCAAGGTTATTAACCATGTTGGAGTTTGTAGGTGACTTTATGTGCCATGGAAAAATCTAGATTTCATGCCAAGTAATAGGAAATTGTGTAGCCTTACATACCTTGTTGTACCACCTCGATGTTAGCTCGAAGTAACTTCTTTTTCTCCTAAATAGTTATCTACAATAGGGTAGGCGGTAAAACTAGTAATAGAAGCTAATATACACATTTTGGTAGTCCAATTCTACCCAAAAATAATGCCCGGGAAGCAAGTCCATAATTACCAACCCAAGAGTGTTCTTTCGACCTTTCCTTCTTTAATTGTATTTTTTTCTAATACACATTTTTATATACATGTCATATCCAACCTATTTTAGTCCCAACTAAACTCACAACAATGCAGCAAGTACAACATACAACAACTCCACGCAACACACCAGATAGCATAACAGTACGTCATTTCCTCATATTTCAACGACAACAATCCACACCTATTCTAACTTCAATCAAACTGTTTTAAATATTTTTACACATCAAAATCAGTCTTAAAATAGTCCCAAACAACGCCAAAATAGGTGGAGGACGTGAGACAACAGTCTCCAATTAAGAAGCCCACAAGTTGTGACTAACAACACATTTCAGATAGCATACTAAAACTAATTTTTAAGTAAAACAAAAATGGTACATCAACTTTAATTTATCATATCTGACGTAAACCTAATTAGAACATCAACTTTCCTTCATAATAAAGTCAATAAACAAGAGAAAAGTCCCTTAACAACCAAGAAAAGTGAGCAACAACTTTTGAACACATGTTTTCTAATATTTCCGATACAGCATAACCAACTATCCATGGAAAAATATACTAAAACCATAGGTATTTTTACTTACCTTAGCCTTCAAGGATCAGGTCCTCTTCAAGAACCCTAAGGTTTTGCTTTGGCTTCTTTACAAAGTGAAGAAAGAGTAACAAAGAAGCTGTGAAAAATTTAAAATTTTCCAAGTTTAAAATGACTTAATGAACTTGTTTGTATCCCTTTTATATGGACCCATCTTGGCCGACTTTCTACTATATTGTAAGCCTTATTTTTATCAAGTTAGTGATGTACTATTTTCCCTTTCACTTGGGCCTTAAAGGGCTCCAATTCAATGGGCAAGTTGCCAATTTTTCCCTTTTCCTTTAACTTAGTTTAGGCCCAAATCGTCAAGTAGATAGTGAATGTAATTGGGCCTTTTTCTATTCAGCTTGGGCTGCAAAATATTGTCCCTTTATAATGCTAGACCACGGGCTAAAATCACACATTTAACTGGGCTTTATTTTTTATTGAACTTGGGCCTTGTCTCCATTTCCTTTTCTTTTAACTACCTTTTAGGCCTCAAGTGAGTTCACTCACGGATGAATTATTATTTCCATCTACCTAGCCCATTTGAGCTAAGCACACAGATGACTTACTTGCTAGCTTCCTAAGTCCTGCAAGCACCTCACTTCTTTCACTCCATTTAAGGCCGTGATATCCTTAATTTGACTTAAAACTCATATACACTTAATCACCTTAAGCCTTAGACGTGTACATATATCCCTATAATCTGAAATGCAAGCAATTTTAAAAATTGGTGCTCATTTGATCAAGCCATATCATGTCTCATATACATAGTACTACTACACATGAGATGCAGGGTGTTACAGTCAATCTCCTTGTTAGGAGGGACTCCAGGTAGGTCCTTAGGAAATACTTTAGGAAATTCATTGACAATAGGGGAATACTTAAGAGATGGAGATTAAAAATATCACTTTTAACTCAAACTATATCATAGATACACCCTTTAGAGATTAGGTTCCTTGCCCTAAGATAGGAAATAAACTCACCCGTAGGCACTATAAAACTATCGTTCCACTCTATGATTGTCACATTCAAAAATTGAAACTTATGGTTCAAGTTCTATAATTGGTAGGGGCATAATAGGCATGAAGCCAGTCCATGTGAACAATCATATCAAATCAAACATATCTAACTTAACCATGTCAACTAAGGTATCTCTACGATAGATAGAATAGTACAATCTCTATAAATCCTATCAGCTAGGATGCACTCACCACCCAGAGTAGACATACTGAAAGACTAAAGGAGATGCGCATAACGTATTTCAAACTTGCTGACCACATAATAGATCACAAAAGACAATGTGGCACCTGAGTAGAGAAAACAATTAAAATAGAACACTCAAAGCATACCATTGATGATATCTAGTGAGTTTCTTGATCTTGGCGACCAACTATGGCACACAAGTAGTTTATGCTCCGACCTACACCTGATGTAGCACCTCTATGGTTAAATTAGGTCGGTGGTGCCATTGAAGAATATTGGAACTTTCTACCTCCCTCCTTCCATCTCTACAATGAATATTCCCTCTACATGTGGTGCATCTGACCATACTTATAGCATCCATAGGTCCCCTCTAGACACTCTCCCAAGTGAAACTTACCACATTTCCCATAAGACAGCTTCCCCCTCAAATCTTGGGCCATTACAAAGTCCTTAATCTTCACTTCCATCAATTCCCTAGGAAAGAAATGATCAAAGAAGACATTCTCTAATTCGTTCCACACTGCAACTTCAACATTGTCACCTCGACTCTCCTTCCATTAGTTGAACTAGAAATTCGCTACATCCTTCAACTGGAAAGAAGCAAGTTCAACCTCCTCAACCTCATTAGTATACATAGCTTATAGAATTTTCCACACGTCATTGACAAAATTTTAGGAGGCCTTCTCAACCTTATACCCAGTAAAGACTAGCGAGTTTATCCTCAGGAAGTGTCTAAGCCTTGTTGCAGTAGTCGGCTCTTGAGATCTAGATATAGGGTCTGGTGAACTCTAGCTACTACTCTGAGCGACCACAAGTTGAGTGAGCATGGTAATGACTTTTATGAAGTTTGTATTTGAATTAGGGGAAGGCTTAACAATAGGTTTTTGAGGATCCCTAGTAGACTTGGCAGGTCAGCCCCAACCTCTTGTCCCTGTTTGAAGAGGCACCTATGGTGGGGGCATCTCAATATTTAAATTTGAAGCATTCCTTTCGATAGGAGTATGCTTAGGAAGAACAATCTACAATTACGTATACATGAGTTAGGTAGGAAAATTCATAGATTTAAACTCTATCGCACGAACTTAGAATGCGAAATAAATTATACACTTCCCGATGTCTTATAACCTCCTAATTATAAGTGTGGTGTACGACACACCCATAAGAAAGACTCTACTAGACATGGATTTATAGACACCCTAGGACTCTTGAACTTTGTACTCTGATATCATGTTTGTCATGCCCCTGGCGGGTACCGTATACTTCATTAACATTTAAAAACCATTGTTGATCCCCAAGTGAACCACTTGGCTTGATCATTCATTTAATAAACAACTGAAGACTCAGTCAAGAGTACAAATAATATTTTAGTGGACAAATCAATCCGTGACTAACAAAATAAAATGTTTAAAACACCAATAATCTAAAATAATCCACTATCACAAGAGTAGTTTGAGAGAACAAATCTAAGAAACAAAAATATCAACTATAATCTGTCATCATCTATGAAGCCCTAAACATCTAGGTGGTTCCAATGATAGGTTCATGGTTACCTCAAAGAAATAAAAGTAAATGCTAAAATCTAAAAAGAAGCATAAACGAATCCTTCAAGTGTAAGGAGGTCTCACCATAGTGTTTGAAATGAAATAGACCATCAATAGAATGCTTGTTGATCATCTATAACACCTGTATCCGCATTATAAAATGATGTAGTGCTAAATGGAATCAATACATAAAAAGTAAATATGTAAAATAGATGGAAAATAACAGGATCAAGATACACATAACTCAGATAGGCAAACTCAGTCAAATAACACAAGTCTAAAGTAAACTATGCTTTAGAAGCTAATAAGGGACTCAGACCAATCATTTAGAGTACTAATATGTCCAATTTTGGAGTTTCTCTAACCAATAACCATAACCTATGACCTGGTGATAATACAACAAAGCGATGTCATTGTCACATCCATCTAATATTTTGCCAAGGTAAGGGAAAAATCACTATCATTGAACTACAATCAAATCAAGTCCTCTTTTTGGGACAATAGGAAAACATCTAACTTTAACTTTTCAATCATCTTCTATGATTCTACGTAGTTAATGGGCTTGAGTTATTATTTACTCTAACCCAATTCAGTGCTTGATACTCCCCCCAAGACTCAATATGCTCATAAAACTCCAAAACAATAACTCTAATCAAGTCATTCGGTTAGTTTCATTGAACACTTATCAATTCAACAATCATCTCACAATTAACTCATTCAACCAATCATGCTTTAGACTCATTCCCATTCTTTAAGAGTAATGTAAGTATGTATATTTTTTGCACATTAATTGATATTAAATTTCTTTTATTCTGTTTAGTAGATAGAATGACAGGACCTTCAAAGATTTGTTAAACTACATTCATATTCATCTCATTCTTCTTCAAGAAATTCACAATTCATGCATTCCAATTTAATTAATACATAAAATTACTAATTTAAAAGTAATATTCAATTAGGGTTCATGTGGAAAAAAGCATAAATAATTACTCGAAGTACATAATTCATGCACACATTAATTTATATAATGATATGCAAGAATTTACTGGGGTTTAAGATAATTTTAAAGAATTCATTCATAGGAAGCTCGAAGACCCAAACTGGAAGTCAACTCTATCAAACGAAGAAGTAGGGCACATGGATGAACTCAATCCAATGATTTAATTAGTCTTATATACCTAGAATAAAGATTAAGAACTCAAAATTAGATGAATTGGCTTGTTCCTTTTGAATCCTAGTCTCTTTTTTTCTCCCAATTCACCATTCTCAATGGCTATGCATGTTAATAATGGGAAAATAACATTTAGGAACTAACATGGGGTCAATTTTGGGATAAAAACTATGTGGGTTAGGTGTAGGAGGGGTGAGGAAAGAACCAGAATGCTTCTCATTAAAACTCAAACCAGGCTAAAATTTGGCCTGTCATGAAATAGGTCTGCAACGTGGATTTGATCCACCTCAGTTTATTTTTTTAATTCTTTTGAACCAGGATTTACTAGGTCTGTGATGTCTCTCAGTCTTGTACTCGTCTAGTTAAGTGATTTTTCCACAAAAAATATCTTTCAAAATCCTTTGCCAAAAATTCCACTGAAACCATTTTCTATTTATTTTTTAACCCCTTTCGATTTTCTAGTTTGGTCTTAGATAAAATGGCTTGGGATGTTATGTTTTGGTATGATCATAAGCTAGGGTACTTCAGGATATTACATTGGGACACTATACGACCTTAATTCACAATAAATGGACTCTTATACCAAGGAATTGTCCAAAACCTATGATAAATGTGGTTTCTATACCTTTATTGCAAATCTTTATAGTAATGATGGAATAGGTCGTTATAATAGATATTCCCAATGTCCCATTCTATGTGGCATCATTTCCTTTTTTGTCCATCCCAAAAAGAATATCACCTTACTCTAATTGGAAACTATTTAATTTAAAATTTTCCCTTTTAACTTTAATGAAATGATTTTCAGAAACACAAATATCTAAGAATGACTTTAGACTATAAATTTCAAATGTATTCATTTTTTTCATAAACACTGTGGCAAGTAAAAGGGGTGCCACATAAAATGGGATAGAGTACTAATTTACCCCTCATTCATCCTAGAATGATAAGCGGAAGAGTAGGCAGAGTCAATGAAAAGTTCTCTAAAACTAACAAAATGAGTCATCATAGATAATGAAAGATCACATAAATCATATTTAAGAACAAAAGGACCTCGTCAATGGATTGAGTAAGGAAGAAGGATATGAAACTACAAATTGTTTTTGTTTAACAGTACGCTTGATCTAGCTATAGGGCTGGAATCTCGTAGCAGCAGTGCCACTATAGGGGCTTACCTCCCAGTATAGTGACATAGGTGAGGTAGTAATCTCGAGCAGTCTTACTTTTGTTTAAATGTACAATACCAAATTCGGATTTGAAAATCTCAAACTTACCGCTTTTTCATAAAATAATAGATCTATCAACCCCCAAGAGGGTACTCTTGGTGTGGCTGACACTTGAAGAGCTATTGATGATTCTCCAAGAGAACTACATGGCCTCATCGACATATCACACTCAATAGTGGAAGAAGACACTCTAGTACAGACCATGAAATAATTCAAATAACCAAGTCTCTATTAATGATAGTTTGCAATGAACAAAGTTTAAAACTACAATTCAATCAACTATCAGAATCCAATATCTATAAAGCCTCTAATCCAAGTCTAAAAGGTTCCAAGATAAGTCTTAGGATGCCTTAAAGAAAATAATACTACTCAATTAAAGATGAAATGGCTTCTCCAAATATCAAGGAGGGCTCACTAAGTCTGGGAACATGAAACTGGACTTAAACAACGCACTTGTTGAAGGCGTTGATCACCTGTATTTGCATCATTAAATGATGTAGGCCGAAATAGAAGTTAGTACATTGAGTATACTAGTATGTAAAATGGACAAGGAAACAAGTAAGGATCATCACAATCAATCTCAATAAGCTAAATAGTCAACGAGTCAAGTCAACAATCTATTGAATCGAGGATGCAAGGTTTTGATAATTAAAATAATGCTCCTAGAGGAAACTCTAGCTTGTGACTCAGCCAAGTTATTTATACACAAATCAGGGAGTTTCTCTAATCTACAACCATCACATATGAGTTGGTGATGATACAACATTTGCACTATCTATGCCACAACTACCCAATACTTGCCAAGGTAAGGGGCGATCAACCAATCTTGGATCCACAATCAATCAATTTCTGACTTTTTGGGACATAAGAGCCATGGCCTCTATCCTATACTGATAATGTAGTTTATGGATTAGCGTTGTTATCTATTCATGCCCATATTGATGCTCAATACTCCTCCCAAGACTCAATATTGTCATATTAATCAGTCTAATCAACTCTTCACATTGGCTTCAATTAGACTCCATTCAATCAATCAACAAATCGACTAGTTAAAACTATTAATCATGTTGCTATCAAGACTAATCAAATCATTTAAGACTCCAAATCAAATGGTCATTTAGATTCCAATCAATCATGCTCATCACATAAACATGTAAAATACTTCTCATGTTCCTGTCACGCCTCCAACTCTACAATGACGGACAGACACTCGGTGCCATCTATGATAAGGATCAAACAAGAAAGAAAAGAAAAGGGAACAAAATAAAAGTATATGTGGATTAAATTTAAACTATTAAGTTATGGGCAACAAGGAACTAAAACCCTCACTTCCCAATTGACTTCAACAACCCAAATAAAACCCTAGCAAGAAATATTAAAGGAAAATTAAGAACCACAAATGGGTAACACTTAAATTAATCAACCAAATAAGTCAATTAACAATTTCAAGAGTTCACCCTAATTACTCACTAATTACTCACTAAGAAGATACAACAATTTCAGAATTTAATATTCAACATAGTCTAAATCTTCCAAATGATAAAATATGACTATTTATACTAAGTAAATAAAAGAAGACATTCTCTTTACAGTTTTACCCTTAATGAGTAAGGGCATTGTTTGGTTGCCTTCTTTTTAAATCCTTGAATTCAAGTAATAGCCATTTGCAAAAATGGCCTCTTTTATTCCTTTTTCTCACTTTGATAGACCTTCCATACGTTCTAAGTTTTTCCTAGGTGACTCTCAAGCTCCTCTAAAGCTTTTTTTTTCATGAACATTGCTTCTAGGTCTTGGAGATCTTTTTCTTGACTCCTTGTGAATGGTCTTGAGGGGTACATGCCACTCATGTTGGTGTAATCTATGCTTTGCATGTTATCATCCTCCCCTTCTTGAAAAGGATTCGTCCTCAAATCTAAAGATTCACCTACAACACAAGGAGATAAGTCACTAACATTGAAAACATTATGAACATTATACTCACTTGGCAAGTCAATCATGTAGGCATTGTCATTGATCTGCTTGAGTACTTTAAAAGGTACATATCCTCTGGGGCTTAGCTTTCCATTCTGAACATTTGGAAACCTCTTTTTTTTAAAATGTACCCACACCCAATCATTTGGTTTAAAGATCAATTTCTTTCTCCCGTAATTCTTTTGAATAGCCACCTTTGAATTGTTGTTTCAATGGACTCTTTAACCTTTGCATGAATGCTCATCATCTCTTTTGCCCTTTGCTTGGAATCTACACTCAAAACAACATTACTAGATAACGGAGTCATGGTTAGTAGGAAAAAAGGTTTAAAGCCATAACATGACTCAAATGGTGACATCCTAATAGAGGAGTGGAAAGATCGATTATACGCAAATTCAATCAAGGGTAAACAGTCTTCCCAATTAGTTGGGGTCCCTCTAATCATGGATCGAAGCATGTTTCCAAGAGTCCTATTGACTACTTCAGTTTGTCCATCCGTTTGAGAGTGGCAAGAAGTGGAAAACATAAGTTTGGTACCAAGTGTACCCGATAGACTCTTCCAAAAGTGACTAAGAAATTTGGAATCCCTATCACTAACAATGGTTTAAGGGACTCCATGTAATTTAAGAACATTAATGACAAATAAAGATGCTACATGGGATGCATCATCACATTTATGACATGGAATGAAATGAGTCATTTTAGAAAATCTATCCACTACCACAAATATGCTATCATGTCCTCTTTTAGTCCTAGGAAGACCCAACAAAAAATCCATAGAAATATCTATCCATGGGCCACTAGGAGTAGGGAGAGGGGTATACTTACCATGGGGCCTAGTCGTGGATTTGGCATACTTACAATTAAGACATTGCCCACAAATTCGCTACACATCATGCTTCATCTTGGGCCAAAAGAATTGCTCCTTTAGAATGTCAAGTGTTTTGGGCACCCCAAAGTGTCCCATTAAAGCACCACTATGAGCCTCCTTGACAAGTAGCTCTCTCCATGAGCTCATAGGAACACAAGCTCGTCCATCCTTAAATAAAAAACCATCAACCAATTGAAACCTAGAAACCTGCTCCCCTTGGGTAAGATTATAAAAAGTATCTTTGAAGTCGGGATCCCTAAAGTAGAATTCCCCTAAGCTATCAAATCCCATCATTCTAGAAGCCAAGGTAGTCACCCACACAAACCTTCTCGAGAGAGCATCCGCAACCATATTTTCCTTGCCTTGCTTGTAGGTGATCACATAGGGAAAGGTTTCAATGAATTCAACACCTTGCATGTCGCTTCTTCAACTTGGATTGCCTCTTAAGATGTTTCAAGGACTCATGATCAGTCCTTATCACAAACTCTTTGTGCCACAAATAGTGTTGCCAATGAGCCAACACCCGCACAAGTGCATACAATTCCTTGTCATAAGTTAAGTATTGAGAGTAGCCCCCTTTAGCCTTTCGCTAAAGTAAGCCAATGGTTTTCCTTCTTCCATCAATACACCACCTATTCCAACACCCGAAGCATCACATTCAATTTCAAAGGTCTTATCAAAGTTGGGTAGTTGAA
>JBCEWC010005715.1:0-24385 GCA_038996855.1 Solanum aculeatissimum | reverse complement strand
AGAGCTTATGTGCTACATGCTTTAGCTTCCGCGTTTCTGAACCGATGATGAGTGTAATGATGCTATGATTGCTTGATTGAAGGTCTTCAGGTCCTCTTTCTCCATGTCACATCTAGGCCCCCTATTCGGGTCGTGACACCAACTCAACAACCTCAACCTCAGTAGCATGCATCACCTTAATTATTTTACATATCTCATCGATGAAGTTTAGAGGGACTTTATCAAACTTTGAACCTGTGAAAATTGGCGAGTTCATCCTAATAGATCTTGAATAATGGTAGCAGTAGATGATTCTTGTGACCTAGAGTTAGGGACTGATGAATTTTGGTTACCACTTTGAAAAACCACCTACTGTGTGAGCAAAGAAATAGTTTCTCAAAAATCATCCTCAAAAGTAGGAACAGGTTGGGTAGTTGGTACTCAAGTAGCTCGAGCAGGCTAGGTAATAGGTACTCGAGTAGCTCTAGAAGGTTGTGTAGTAGGTGTTTAAAGAACTTCTTTGGTCCTATTCTCACTCCTATTCCAAGCCTCAGCAACAGGGGCTCATTTCCTATTGTATACTCTAATAGTAGTAGGGAAGGTAATTAGTGGTACCTTAGTTCCTCAAGCTAGTCGGCCTCTAGTCCTCCCCCCTAGTCCATTTATTGTCTTTGTTTAAAGGTGTGTACGGAATATTACTTCAATTTGATTATGTTTTAGACTATTAAGTTGAGCTTTTACATCTAGTTTTAATTTGTCCCTAAGCCCCATTCCCTCTTTATTTATTGACGCTCATCTATTATTTATTATTTGAACCTATGAAGTGCAAGCATGATCTAAGACGGTTATTTGGGGACCTTCGAGTTCTCATTCATTATGTCAAACCTAGGCCTCTTGTTTAAGTCATGAAAAGACTGGTATTAGAGTATGTGGTTTTAAAATGGTCCACAAAAGTCCACACACCACATCAAGTAGAGTTTTATTTATAGTTGTGAAGCGCGCCACAATTATGGGTAGGGAGCTATGAGATGTATCGGATTTTTTCACTTCTTTGTTTAAATCAAGTCATGTATTAGAGTAACTTAAGATATTCTTCTTTCTAACGACTTATCCTTTGCACTATATATAAGGTTATCAAGAAAGACCGTTTAAGTACCCGAGGTTCCTCAACCTCAAAAGGAGGGTAGTGTGTCCCATGTTGAGTTCAGGAACGCTATCTCCCTTTTGGCTCGTGTGGCTTCCAACCAGGCTACTCAGGGTCCACATAAAGCTCCAGCTCTCACCCAATCTTCTACGATGATAGACTTTACATAAATTAACCTACCCGAGTTCCATGGAAATAAGCTTGAGGAGCATCTAGTGGAGTTCATCAAAGAGGTGTACAAGGTTCTTTCCATTATGGGTGTTTCTTTAGAGGATAAGGCTGAGTTGATGGCCTATCAGCTTAATAGCCTTATATAAATTTGGTATGATCAATGGAAGTGAGAGAGGTTGCTTGATGGTCTGATTTGTTGGAAAGAGTTCAAGGCTGTATTTTTTGACCTCTTCTTCCCTCTTGAATTAAGAGAGGCAAAGATGAAAGAATTTATCAATATAAGGCAAGGGTCGATGAGCATCTATGAGTACTCTCTTAAGTTAAACACACTCTCCAAGTATGCTCCCATGCTTTTAGCTGACCCAAGGGTAAAGATGAATATGTTTATTTTGGAAATTTTAGACCTTATAAATAAAGAATTCCATACTGCTCTACTCATCAAGGATATGGACTTAGCTTGACTTATGACTTATGAGAAAAGAAGCTTTGCAAGATAAGGAATAGTGATGCAAAAAGGTCAAGGTGCCATGGTGGACAAAATGGTAATAAGATTGGTAATGGCAACCGAAACCTGCAGAACCAAAGGTTCCAATAACAAGGGTCTTCCAATGCTTCCAACAAAAGATATACTAATGATCGGGTCCAACCCGCTAAGGGTCAACAAGGTAGAGGTGGTGGTGCTCAAGTCTATCCAAAATGTCATAAATGTGGTGAGAACCTTAGGTGCATGTGCTATCAAGAAACCAGTGGTTGCTTTGCTTGTGGACAACTTGGTCACAAGATTTGTAATTAACCAAAAGCACATGAAAGGCTATAGGTGTTCATCCACAAGGCAAAGATGCCCAAGTCGGTCAAAAGCCTCAAGGTGTGCAACAAGGTGGTGCTCTTCATGACAATAGGTTCTACGCATTATAAGGGAGGCAAGAGATGGATGAAGAACCAAATGTTGTCACGGGTATATTGATAGTATTTGATTTTGATGTTTATGTTTCGCTAGATTCTAGTGCTAAACTATCCTTTGTGACCTTCTTCCTTGCAAATAGGTTCAATTTGAGTCATGATGTTTTACATGACCCATTCCTTGAGTCCACTCTCGTGGGTGAGTCAATAATGGCTAAAAGAGTCTATAAAAGTGTTCCTTTATTAGGCATGAGACCTTTCTACGTGATCTAGTCGAATTGTTTATGGTTGATTTTGATTTCATCCTAAGTATAGATTGGTTACAGGCCTCCTATGCCACTATAGATTCTAGAACCCGAAAGGTCAAGTTTCAAATTCTTGATGAGCCTGTGTTTAAGTGGGAAGGTCAAGATTCTGTGGTAAATAGTAGGTTTATTTCATACCTTCAGGCCCATAAGATGATTTCTAAGAAGTGTATCTATCATATGGTTAGGGTACGATATGTGTCTTCTGATGTCCCCTCCCTTAAGTCAGTCCCTATAGTCAATGGATTGCAAATGTGAATTATGGATGAAAGAGGTATCATTTCTTGGCCATATGGTAACTGAAACGGGTGTTATGGTTGACCCAAGAAAACTTGACGTAGTGCAAAACTGTCAAAGATCCTTAACTCCATTAGGCATAAGGAATTTCTTGGGTTTGAGAGGTTACTACAAATGGTTTGTAGCTGGGTTTTCTTTAATTTCATCCCCTTTGACAAAATTAACTCAAAAGAAGATCAAGTTTTTGTGGTCTGATGAATGTGAGAAGAGTTTCCTGACTTTGAAAGATAAGTTGACTTCAGCTCCAATCTTGACTCTTCTAGATGGTTTGGATGCTTTGGTGGTATATTGTGACACATCCAGGGTCTGATTAGGTTGTGTGTTGATGTAGAATGCCAAGGTTATAGCCTATGCTTCTAGATAGTTAAAAGTGCATGAGTGCAATTATCCAACTCATGAATTTAAACTGGTTGTCATAGTGTTTTCCCTTAAAGATTTAGCAACATTATCTTTATAAGATTCACTTTGATGCATTTATTGACTACAAGAGCTTGCAGTATGTGTTTACTCAAAAAGACTTGAATTTGAGGCAATGGAGAAGGCTTGAACTTCTGAAAGATTTTGACGTGAGTATCCACTATCATCTTGGAAGGCCAATATGGTGGCCAATGCTTTGAGTAAGATGACCATGGGTAGTGTAAGTCATGTTGAAGGTGAAAGGAAAGAGTTGGTAAAAGAAGTTTACCGACTGGCTAGATTAGGTGTTAGGTTTAATGGAATTAGTAATAGTGGTTTGTTTGTTCTCTATGGGTCTCAATCTTCCTTGGTTGTTGATCCTACCATAGTTAAATTGAAGAAGATGGTTGAAGAGAAGAAATCAGAGGTCTTCTCACAAGGGGGGATGGTGTTCTTAGATAACAAAGATGGTTATGCCTACTGAATGTATATGGGTTGAGAACTTTGATTTTGCAAGAAGCCCACAACTCTTCTTACTCTATTTATTCGGGTTCCAACAAAATGTATCGTGATTTGAAAGAACTATATTAGTGGGGTGGTATGAAAAGGGACATAGCCATGTTTGTCGCCTGGTGTCTAAAATGTCAACAAATCAAAGACGAGCATCAAAGACGCGGTGTCCTAAGTCAAGATATTAAAATCCCAGTTTGGAAATAAGAGAAAATTAATATGGACTTCATTGTGGGGTTGCCCCGCACCCAAAAGCAATTTGATTCTATTTGGGTGATTGTAGATCGTATGACCAAATTAGCTCTTTTTTTCTGATCATGGCTTCATATAGTGCCGAGGATTAAGGTTTTACATTTATGAGTTTTTCCGATTACATGGGGTTCCCTTATAAATAATATCAAATCGCATCCCTCAATTCACTTCTCTTTTTTGAAAGTCATTCCAAAAAGGTTTGGGTACTAATGTGAAGTTGAGTATTGTAATCCACCTAAAAATGGATGGTAAAGACGAAAGGACCCTCCAAACATTGGAGGATATGTTGAGAGCCTGTGTCTTGTAGTTTAAGGTTAATTGGGATGATCACTTTCTTCTCGTTGAGTTTTCATATTACAACAGTTACCATTCTAGTATCGAAATGGCCCCATTTGAAGCTCGTTATGGTAGACAATGTAGATCACTGATTAGTTGGTTAAAGGTAGGTAAAATAGACTTGTTAGGGCTAGACTTGGTTTTAGAGGCTATGGAGAAGGTGAGGATGATAATCGATAGATTGAACACGACTCAAAGCCGACAAAAGTCATATGCGGATATGAGAAGGAGAGATCTAGAGTTTGATATGAAAGATTGGGTATACCTTAAAGTTTCACCCATAAAAGGTGTTCATTTTTGCAAGAAGGGTAAATTGAGCCCAAGTTTTGTGGGTCCTTACAAAATTTTAAAAAGGGTTGGTAAGGTAGCTTATGAAGTTGAGTTGCCTAATGAGAAAGACTTGGTTCATCCCGTCTTTCACGTATTTATATTGAGGAAGAGTGTAGGTGACCCAAGCTCTATAATGCCTTTAGAGGTTGTGGGTGTTGTAGAAGAAAACATGATCTATGAGGAAGTCCTGGTTGAGATATGAGATAGACAAGTGAAGAGGTTGAGTAACAAACATATGGCATCCGTCAAAGTCCTTTAGAGGAATCAAATTGAAATTGCCACTTAGGAAGCCGAGGCGGACATTAATAGGTGATATCCCTATCTCTTCTACTCTACTCAAGCCAAGGTAATAAGCTAATCCTATATATGTTGTCAAGTCTTATACTTCAGCCCTTCTATGTTATGTTGCATGTATATATATTCGTAAGTGGCATATTTTGAAGGAGTTGATGCATAAGTTCAAAATTTTAATGAAAATAATGTTTGGGTTGCATTGGTGCATTCATGTGGGCTGAAATTTGTCTAATCATTCTTTAGAGTAGGTCTCCATTACATTTGGGGATAATTGTTCGCAAGGAGGAGATGTTGTAACACCTTTCACTTGACTTAGAAAATGAACTATAGTGTATTTCTTGAATATCTTAAAATTTGTGCGTTATTTCTCGAATCTGACTTCATATTCTTGCTCAGGAGGTAAAATTGAGTAGGAAAATGATTACCAACAATGTATAGGCTCCCCATATAAGAAATAATATTTTCAATGAAATTGAGCAAAACTAGTAGGGTCGGCGACAAGTCCCCAATGCGGACTTGCCGCGCCATAGATCAAAATATCCAAAAAATATTATTTTGAATGAGGGAAATTGGGTCATAACCCAATGCCCATATAGATGAAATTCTCTCATTATTTAGCCATTTTAAAGCCTAAATCACACAAAAACTCTTTCAAAACCCTCTCTAGTCTTCATCCAATTTCAAGTCTCTCAAGAATCTTCTTTGGATTTCAAGAACACAAATGAATCCCCAACGTTTTTTCTCAAGTTTCCTTCAATAAATTCCAAGTCTTAAAGTAATGTGGGTTTGATTCTTAGTTTCCTTTCAACCAAAAAGTCCTCTTCAAAAACTAAATTTTGAATTGTAAATTTTCAGTCTTTGATTGATGGGTAATTAAATAATCATTGATATTTTCTTAGATTAGGGTTATTCATGCATCCTTATTATGATTTAGGAATATATATCAAGGTTTTACTTGATTTAACTCAAGCATTACGAATTTGCATGATTTAACTTAATCTACACTTTTAGACTTGGAACTCTCTAATGGGTTATTATGAATTTGATCCTATATTACTTAATTGACTATTTTAAACTTGTTTATGATTAAATTACATGATTTTACAGATATTTGATGAATACCGAATGTGAATTAAGTTGATTTTAAGAATTCAGGATATTGACCTTTATGGCATAAACGAGAGTATATGATTTTGAGAAAGAACAAGAATTATAAGTTTGAAGTGTTATTGGGTCACCAAAGACCCACTCTGAATCATTTTGAACCTTTTTTAAGGAGCTATTCTTAAGTACAAGTTGAGTATGCTTTGACAAGCAAAGACCTTCTGAATTACGTTGAGTTTTGATTATTTTGATTAGTCATTATTCATTTTCATGGGATTTTGAGTTAGCACCAAATGAGTTAGGAGTGGGGCACGACCTAAGGGATCTTGTATAAAGTTTCTAATCTCATAACTATGTACCACCGTAGGATATTTTGATTATGCCTTTTTAGGCCTTCTGACTAATAAATCCACATAGTATTTTTATTTCTAGAGTTTACCTTGGCAAGTAGGCTCACTTTTTGGACACTGTAGAGTATAACATCGGTATTACATAATATAGCTCACATGGTTTTGTTAATTACAGTCTTATTCCTACTCTTATTTTCTTATTTGTTTCCCTTGCATCATCGTGGTATTATCTTACGCTTTATTTTGAAACTTATTATATTGTTAAAGCTTTAGAAATGGGCATATTTGGTACATATGTTTTGTTATTATATTGACTTGTTATATTGCATACCTGCATACTTAGTACATTCCAAAGTACTAACAAAATTTTTCCTACATGAGTATAATCATGTAGGTACAGGTGATCTACCTTACCCTCCTCCACGTGGCTAGTTTGAGCATGAAAATTTGGAGCTTCTGGTGAGTTCCCATTCACCAGGAGCGGAGCTCTTATCTTCTAGCCTTACTTGATATTTCAGACACTTTATATATTTTTTCTTTTATGACTTGTATTGGGGGGGTCCATACTTGTATTTTTGGCTCTGTTTGTTGTCTTTGTTTAGAGGTGTCTATGGACTATTACTTCATTTTGATTATGTTTTTAATTATTAAGTTGAGCTTCCATGTCTAGCTATGGTTTGTCCCTTAGCACCATTCACTCTTTATTTATTGAATCTCACCTATTATTTATTATTTGAACCTATGAAGTACAAGCATGATCTAAGAGGCTTGTTTGGGGACCTTTGGGTTCTCATTCGTTGTGTCACACCTAGGCCCCTTGTTTAGGTCATGACAAGGGAGATACTCTAACCAACCACCATCACTTATGAGCTAGTAATGATATAATGAAGCGATGTCATTATCACATATATCTAGTACCTTGCTAGGTTAAAGGACATTATATCAATGGATCTAAACATCACACTCCTCTTTTGGGATAAGAGAAGTATGGCCCTATAATACATTTGCTATGTAGTTATTAGGTTTGAGTTAATTATACTCTTACCCAACTCGGTGCTCAATACTACTCCCAGATCATGTGCATATATTATTAGCTCATCTAGTCTTATTGGACTTTAATTTTAAAACATCAAACTCATCTCAAAACATCATTATCATCATCATCTTTTATCGATCATTATACTTTAAAATATCATTTACATGTCATCAAAATATTTGGCTCAAAATATCATTTAATTCAATGCCCAATTGTCAACAAACTCATTAAAACATGTGTTATCCTAATTGAAAACAATCTTTATTTTATGCATGAAAATCATTTATCTCAATATTAATTTATGTGTGGGGACATCATGACTATAAACTTAATTAGAATTTATGTGAAAGAATGCATGAATATATATTTCAATCATCTACTCAACTCGTGGACATCATCAATGTGCAATCAAAAATAAGAAACTCCTTATGACATTTATGAGCTCAAAACTCCACTCAAGAATTAGGATAACACCAAACTCTAACTCAGTTATGATGAATTTTAGAAACTGGGCATATGGAAAAACCTAGGTCAACACCCTAAATAGTCTTACATACCTCAAAAGTAGAGGCTTTAGTTAAAACGCAAAGAATAATGCTTGAGCGCTTGAACCCTAGCTTTTTTTCTCCTCTAGAATTCTTGATCTCAATTAATCTAAGTGTTAATGAGAGAAAAAGGTTATCAGATGATTGATCAACGGATCAAACTAATCCCAAAATGATAATATTGTGATTAGCAAAGGATGGAAAAACTAGAATAGCCCCTCATTAAAACTACTGACAAATAATACAAAAACCTGTCTACAAGTCATAGTGTTGTTTATGGCTCATAGATGGATCCCTCGTAGATTTTGGAAAAATTTAGTTTTTGATCTACTGCCAAGATTCTATGGGTGGTAGTCCCTTTTATGGGTCATTGAACCATCTCGTGGATCAGTCCAACATTTAGAAAAGATTCAAGGCCTCAGGAACTATGGACCCTTCTGTAGGTCAACAAAGTTTGTATGGGTCGTAAAGACCCTTCTTGGAACCATGTGCAAATTCCCTTAGCTACTAGAAAACGACACTCAACTCTATGATTTGATCTATGGCCTGTAGATCATATTACAGGTCGTAGACCCATCTTGTAAATCCAACTCTTAAAATATCAAAATTTTACTAAGTGTTACAGGTATACACAAGGCCCATCTACAAATCATAAAAGCCTTTTCATGGTCACTGACAATGACATAGTTCTCCAATTGTTTTGGGATTCTTAAGGCCATGCAAGGTATAAAAATTTTAGGCGTGTTACACATCAATCTTAAACCACCCTATAGAAGACCAACATCTCCTACCAAACAACACCTCAAATGAAGCCATTTGAATACTAAAGTGGTAACCGTTCTTCTAGAAAACTCAATCAAAGGAAAATGATCATTCTAATTACCTTTAAAATCAATCATTCAAGCTCTCAACATATCCTTCAAAGTTTGAATAATCCTCTCGGACTGGGCATCTGTCTATGGATAAAAGTTGTACTAAGCTTAACTTGAGTATAAAGAATCTTCATGAAGCACTTCCAAAAGTGAAAGGTAAATTAAGTACCCCTATCTAAAATGACAAAAATGGGCCTTCGTGCAATTTCACCATCTCCTGAATGTAAAGTCGGGTGTTTTCCTTAACAAAATAGGAGGTCTTAGATAAAAGAAAATATGTCAACTTAGTTATTTGGTCCACAATCATCCAAATAGAATAATGTTGTTAGTGCATCCTTAGGTAAAGTTTAATGAAGTTGATATCAAATAATCCAACTTTCAAGTAGGAAATTTAATATCTTAAGCTAAACCATTAGGTTTCTTTTGCTCGACTTAACTTATTAGCAATTAGGACACTTAGTCAAAAAAAATTCAATATCCTTCTTTTTATTCCATCAATAGACTTCCCGCAAATCACGATACATCTTAATCTCTCATGGATGAATAGAATATCAAGAACTATGGCCCTTGATCAAAATCTACTTCCTCAAATCATCAACATCTGGATCAGATAACTAACCCTGATATTGAAGAACATTATCTCCCCTTTGGGAAAATGACTTAGCTTCTTTATCAAGAAAAACTTTCTTCAATTCAACTAAATTTAGGCCATCTTTTTGCTTTGCCTTAACATATATCACTAGAGATGATTCAAAATCATTTCTAAAAACAATCCCACCATCGTCAGAATACGCCAAACGAACTCCTAAAGGGAAACCCTATGAACATAACGAACCAACTCCTTGTTTCCATCATCAATGTGAGCAACACCTCTCATAGAAAACCTACTAGGGTATCAACTATTGCATTAGTTATCTTGATGGTACAACATACTCAGGTCATAATACTTCAACAACTCAAGCCTCCTACTTTGGAAAAGATTCAAAAATTTCTATTTGAACATATATTAAAGGATTTAATGATCAACGAACATATCCATATAAAAACACTACAACGATAGTGTCTCCAAATCTTTAAAGCAAAAACCAACCACCAGCAGCTTGAGATCGTAAGTCAGATAATTCTTTTCGTGATCCATAAGTTCTCTTAAAGCATTGGTTATGACTCTACCATATAGCATTAAATAATGCAAAGACTAAATCTGAAAGAATCATAATACACAACAAAACCATCTGAATCTTTGTAAGTGACAATGGGGATATAATAAGTCGAGTCTTCAACTCTTGACAATTCTTCTCACAAGCTTTGGACCACTCAAAATTTACTTTACTCTGAGTTAATATGGACAAAGGAGAATAAATAGAGAAAATACCCTCCAAGACTATTAGTACTAACTAGCTTAACCCAAGAAACTCTGGATATCTGAGGAAGATCGAGGTCTAGGCCAATTCTTAATTTGCTTAATATTTTGAGTATCAACTTGTATGCCTTCACCAGAAACTATATGGGCAAGGAAGGCTAACAATCTCAATCAGAACTCGCACTTTTTAAATTTAGCAAAAAACTAATGGTCCTTAAGAATTTTAAACACGATTACAAATGGTTTGCATATTTATCCTCACTCCGAGAATAGACCAAAATATCATAAATGGTGATAATGAAGAGCATGACCAAGTATTGCTTTAACACCTTGTTTATTAAGTTCATAAAATCTATAGGAGCATTCATTAGTCTAAAAGACATAACTATAAATTTGTATCACATCTCCAACTCTAAGTTGACGATAACCTGATCCTGGTCTATCATGGAGAAATAAATAGCACCCTGGACATGATCAAATAAGTCATCAATCATTGGGATAGAATACTTATTCTTGATTTTGACTTTGTTCAATAGTTGATAACTGATGCATATTTGGAGAGAACCATCTTTCTTATGTACAAAGAGAATTGGAGCACCCTATGGAGAAATATTGGACCTAATGAAACTATTATCTATAAGGTCGTTCAACTGATCTTTAAACTCCTTATGCTTAGCTAGAGCAATGTTCATGGAAAAATAGAGATGGATCGGGTATTTGGGGTAACATCAATTTCAAAGTCAATTTCCCTTTCAGAGAGAACTCCAATAAAATTTTCATGAAATACTTCTAAGAATTTATGCATGACTAGAATTTATAAAAGAGTTTAGATTTTGTAACTAGTATCCTTGACTCTAATTAGATGGTGGATACAATCTTTAGAAATCACCTATCTAAACTTAAGGTAAGAACAAACCAATCTATAGGTGTTGAAGTACTACCCTTGCTTCTATGAATGGTTCATTATGAGGTTTGAAATTTCATGACGTAGATTTTATGATCAACTAAGGCATAACATGAGTATAGTTAGTCCATGCTAAGAATGGCATCAAATTCAACCATGTCTAGCTCTATTAGATTAACTAAGATGATTTTTTAATAAATGAAAACCCTGTAATTTTTATATACTCATTTAGCTAAAATTAACTCATCAACATGAGTATATACCGTGAAAAGTTCTAATAAGATTTGGGACTGACATTGTACCTCATAGAAGCATAAAGAATCGCAAAAGACATATTTTCTCTTAGATCTAACAAAGCATATACATCAAGATGAAAAACTCATAACATACCCATAACGACAAAGGAGGAACACTCCTAATCTTATCGAGTCTCAAGAATAAAACATTCCTTAGCATTGTTAACCACTAGAATCTTGAGGTATCTTACTGAGTTGGGCAACCAGTAGAAGAACATGGATGAGCCTATGGGTGAACATCGCTATCCTTTCCCTAAATAAATGTATAATCACTCACTCTATGTCCAGTCTATCCACATCCAAAATATGCACGCGAATCAGTTAAAAATCTCCCAAATGGTTCTTCCCATATCTCCTATATATGAGGAAACTCTTAACACTAGAATCACTCTCTAAAGGCTTAGGGTTAGTCACCTTATCCTTAGGGTTAGGCCTTATGAAACCCATCTCTAATAATTCTTTTAGTTTTATATTTAACTCCTAAATTCCACGTATACCATATTATAATGAGGAATAGAGATAGTATGGATGTCAAGAAGAAGATTTATACCAAAATTAAAATCCCTTTCTAGAGGAATATCGGATAGGTCATCAGAAAATATATCAAAAAACTCATTTATAATAGGGATTGACTCAAGAGTAGGAGCTTCGAAACTCATATCCTTAACCCACAATATCTGATAAATACACCCTTAAGAAATCATATTTTAGGCTTTTAGACATGAAATGATTTGACCCCTAAACACTAAACCGCTACCCTTCTATTCAAGAATCGACTCATTAGAATATTGAGACCTGATCCTGGGGGTTCTACAATCAATAGATGTATAAGAAGCATGCAACCAATCCAAATCAAGAATGATGTCAAAAGTGACCATATCAAGTTCAAAAAGATCACTAGAAATTACTTTAAGCAAGAATAACACAGGAAAATTTTTATAAACTCTTTTGGCTAAAATCGACTCACTAAAGAGGCTATAAATTGAAAAGGGCTCTAACAAGATTTTGGGACATATATCAAATGTTATAGCAAAGTAAGGAGGAAAAAATGACAAAGTTGGCTCCTGAATCAATAAAATCATATACATCATAATTGTGATCCGCAATATACCCATAATAACATCAGGAGACTCCTCAATATCTTGCCTAGAATAGAGGGCCTAGAATTGGTTATTGCATTGAGCACCATGTTGTTTGGCTTGTGCACCTTGTTTTTCTTATTCTCCTTGAGCCTCTTGACCTTGAACATGACCATCCATTCCAACTTTTTGAACACTAGGGCTTTGGAGAGTTTGTGCCCCATCTAACCTCATCCATAGTAAGCACCTGTACCGATGATCAAGCATTTGCCAACATGATTTCTCCCAAACTTAAGACACTTAAGTTCACTAAGATTTTCACTTCCACATATAGATTTAGGGTAGGTCACCACATCCTTGCCGAATCTTTGGTCGGAAGCTTGAGATGACCGTTGACCTTAGAATTTTTGGCCTTGTTGAAAATGGCCATTACCATCATTAGATTTTGCAACATAGAACCTACCTTCAAATTGAGCCCTCTTGGACTTTCTCACCGTTATTTACTTAAGATTTTCACCTTCAATTTTCTTGACATATATCATGAGCCGATAAATGTCCATCACCTTCACAAGCATGGGTGGTTCAATATTTTTTCACCATTAAGTTAGATACTCCTAAAATAAACATACCCATTCGAGCATGGTAATTAGATACCAAGGAAGAAGTATATTTAGAGACTTAATAAATTTGAGGTCATACTCCCACATACTCATACCCACTTGTATGAGGTTGATAAACCCTGTCATCTTTGCTTTCCATTAGTTTAAGTGGGAAGAAGCGATCTAGGAAAGCAAGTTTGAAAACTTCATGACTAATAGGACCTTCATCCACCCTCTCAGCCTTCCATTGAGTGTACCACATTTTAGGAACCCTTTGACTTGGTAGGCCACAAACTCTGATTTTTCTTTCAATGACACCCCTATAATAGCAACCACCTTCAACACCTCATCAATGAACTCTTGTGGATCTTCATCCACCTTAACATCATAAAACTCAAGAGGTTTTATTCTAGAAAAGTTCCTCACTCTAGAAGCAAGTGTAGGCACATCTAGAGGAGAAATAATATTTTGATTGTCTTATTTGGCCATAGATTGAGTCAACATAGTAATAGCGGTTTTGAACTCCATATTTTTCACTTGTTTGACAAGAGGATCATTGGGAGATTGGCCCTCATTGGCATTGACTTCCTTTTGTATAAGTGCTCTTCTAGGAGGAATTCTTTGAAAATCACAACGAGAATCACTAGAAAGGGAATTCTTAAGGTACATAACATGGCACAATAGATCATGAAAAAAAGTAAAGATTCCTAAAATGCCTCATAACCCCCTACTCAAATGTGTGTCACACTTTATACAAATAAATAAGACTCTACTTGATGCGGCATATTAGACTCCCTAGGACACTTCAAAAACTTGTACTTTGATACTAAGTTTGACACAACCTATGTTAGGCCCTAGGTATGACACGACGACTAGGATTCTCAAGAAACTCTAGTCAAGCCTCTTAGAAAATCATAAGAATTAATAGGTAATGAAATAAGAAATCATAGTGCGAAAGATCTCAACAGAGGACTAAAGAAAAGAACAATAGATTAAAGAAACTAGGCAACATAGACTCTTATACATATCCTACATGCCTCTAACATAATCAACATAGGTAGGGGATAAGACATGTCACTAGATTACCCTCAAAGAAAGACGCAAAATCAAGTCTCAAAGTATCTCAAAATGCTAAGAAGATAAAGCTAGAATGTAATAGAAACATTGTTAGAGCATGAGAACTGACAAACAATCTCCAAAGTACAAGCCGAATCTATACATGAAAGTGAGGAATGGAATGATCACCCATCCCTACATTGTGATAGAATATAGGCATAGAATTTGTATTAGTACATTTGAATTTACTAAGTACGTAGACAATACAATTGAATGAAGTCCATGTTATGCAAGTGACCAAGTAAATGCATGCCAAGAGAGATAATTAGATGCGTAAGTAAAAAATAAAAGGTCAATGCACTAGTAAGTCCTACGTGAAGTCATGCAAAGCATCATAAAGATTCATGCATATGTGGGATAGAATCATAAATAA
This sequence comes from Solanum aculeatissimum, assembly GCA_038996855.1. Taxonomy (NCBI): domain Eukaryota; kingdom Viridiplantae; phylum Streptophyta; class Magnoliopsida; order Solanales; family Solanaceae; genus Solanum; species Solanum aculeatissimum. Next base: position 9,837 of record JBCEWC010005715.1, on the reverse strand, counting down.
TAACAAGACCATGTGAGCTATAACATGAAATCTCAATAACTACCCATACATCAGAGAGAAAGGAGTCTACTTACCTAGGTAAAACTCTACCCCACCATGTGAGTGTCATAAATCATAATGTTATATGTGAATCCACTAGCTAGACCATATTTGCAACATAATTCTACTGTGTCACATAGTTATGAGACTAAAAGTTTCTACTAGAAACTCCTTAGGTCGAGTCCTTACCTTAAGTCTCATTCAGTGCTAAATTAAATTCCATGAATAACGCTTCATAAAAGTCATACTTTTTCATAGATTCATAAGCTTTTCATGATTTCATAGATCATATTTTCATAAGTTGACATGTAGGGAAGACAATTTAAAACAACCAATCCAATTCATCATAATCATATTCATAAAGTATCTTATTTTTATAAAATTAGGTAAGGTGGGTGTAGGCCTTCCATTGTCACCAAATATAAGTCAATTTAGCATATTAGGATCTTAATTCACCATATAGACCTTAAGTTGTCCTCTTCATAAATGTGCATTTTCCATAATCATAGCTAAGATAAAATTTGGGGCAAAAGTATGGGTTCAATATTCCTAAGCTTAAAATCACTAATTGAAGTAAACTTATGCATAATCATATAGTTGGCAATTGTTTGAATCAAAACTGAGAGAACCCCTGAACAATTTCATAAGTCCTAGGTATCATATAGAAGAATCCATTGTAAACCATGTAATTCATGTAGTTTGTAACAATTTGTGTATTAAATAGACTAGTAATCATAGGTAAAATCATAAATCATGCTATTTGAATCCAAATCATGAAAACACTTAAATCACCTATTTAATTTTGATGAAAAAGAGAAAAAAATTGGTTGGGCTTCAGGGGTGAAAGGTACCCATGGATGAAGACTAACATACCACAAATAAAAACAATGGAAGAAAACTAAATTTGGATTGTTAAGCTTGGAACCCTATCTTGAATCCTTCAATGGAAGTCTTGAGAGGATTAATATGAGACAAAACTTAGTAATTTAAGACTTACGAGAGCTATAAGGGGAAATGATATAGGTTGGAAGGGTTATTGGGTAGATATAGGGATAAAAGATATAGTTTAGGGCTTAGGGTAGTATGAAAGGTCAAAAATACCCTTTATGAAATTTATCATACAAGGTCTATAAGACCCATCTATGACCCATCTATGATTCTACAAACTCGTCCTTCTAGTCCACAGGACAACTTCAGAAACCATAAAATTGGTCTAAAATCCACCATCCCCTTTCAGGGCACATAATTCCTTGTACGAGTTGTTGAACACCCCTCATAATACGTATGCACAAAAATCTTAGCTCCTAGAAATTACAAATCAATCTACAAAACCTAACTTATGGTTCATACAATCATCTACGACTCATATATATCCCTCTTACTCCTTTCAAACACTTTGCCAAATCTCCATCTTACATTGTCTTTCCGTGAAAGACATATATGACTCATACTTCTAAGTACGGGTCCTTTTTGTTTGATTTTAGTTCCACTTAAGAAACCAAAACACTGGTCCTCATCTACCAGCTTGGTCTATGGCTTGTACACCTTTCTATGACTTGTAGTTATATTTTATGGTTCTAGTAGAATATTAGAAAAAAATTTAAGTGCAACACCCATCCACGATAGCCTTTTTAAGACCAATGATTCCATATATAAGCAATAATTAGGCATTGTAGTACATGGCACCAACACTGTTTCTATCATTTTTTTCCTTATTTTGACTTTCCTAACAAGGAGTATTACAGATATTTATCTCTCTTATCATCATGATGCTTCTACACCCCTTCACCACTAACTTCAAAATATCAAAGAACAACTTTTTCATTTGAGCTCTAAAGTCAATCACCGCAGTTGTAGCATATTTGGAGAGTTGGGTAAACTTTATAGAATACTTAGTTACAATTATATCACCTTATTTCAAATTAATGAACTCTTGGAACTTTTCCTCCCATACTCAAGTAGAAAGAACTTGCAAAAGAAACACTTTTAAACTCAATCCAATCCACTAAGACTGCCTCCTTGGCCCTATCATCCTTCTTTTGTTATACCAAATTTGAGCCTCTCCCTTCAACTAATAAGTGTCTTAGTCATCACTCTTAAATAATAAGACACCCATAAGTTAGGAAGAGACATTATAAAGTTTAACTCTATCATACAACTTGAGAGTACAAAAGAAATGAAGTATTTCTTAAACATCTCATAGCCATTCATTCATAAATGTGGCATACTTCATACTCATGAACAAGACTCAACATAAGGCATCTTTTAAATATTCCAGCACACTTGAACCTAATTCTTTTCTACAAAGTTTTTCATGACCAGAGACTACCACTTAGTTATAATATGGTACTTGAAATCTCAAGGGATCCCAAACAAACTATATTTCATGACATTACACTAAAAATGTAAGGATCCATAAGTAGGAAGATGGAAGATTAAGGCTTAGAAATGAAAATCTCTAGAAAATTATATAGGGTCCCCACCACGAAACCTACCACGAGCTATGGTGGCAATATGATCCATGGTAGGGCCTCCTGGTAAGAACCCCATTGTCCAATGTAAAGTCACCTCACAACACCCTTTTATGGGGTATGGCGCCTACTGAGAGCGATGGAGGGCCTCCTGAAGAAGAAGATGCCAAGGCCAAGAAATCCCCTCCCATGTATCCACGCCAACCACAGAGCCCACCACGAGTTGTGGTGAGAATCACAAGCCATGGTAGTTCACATGGAGGGGTCCCTTCCTTGCACAAGCTCAAGCTACTATTCATAACTGCATTCAAGGGTTGTGGGTCCCAAAATGGACAATGGTGGTTCCAATCCAAGAGTCTATTTGAGTAAAAGTCTTTTAGTTTATTGAAGGGTAGTTAGGTAAGTTATTCTACTCAAGGGTTAATGTATTTGGAAAGTCTCTAAGCTAAATCAAGTCTATTAACTACCCTAACCAACCTAAACCTATTCATTCAAACTAAAATTCCTAAATTACAAATCATCTCTCTAAAAACACTCCCAAGGTTATCTTCTTCTCCAAGATGATCTCCATTGAAGATTCAAGAAAGTCCTTTATGTTTAAAGGTTAAATCATCCTAAACTTCTTAGTTTCTACACCAAGGTATGTAAGTTTAATCCATAGGGTACTTTCATCCATGGATCCCAAAAGATCTTCCACGTTTTCATTGATTTCAAATATGAACTTTATGGGTTTTACCCAATTCCCTATCAATTGTATAAATTATGCTTATATCTATGTCTATTTACCTAATTATGTATGAATTACATGATTTTCATGATTTTAAAGTTATTTCTTTACAAGGCTATTAGGTTCATGAATGTACATTGTGGGTTCTTTTGTTTATGGATCCAATTGATGTGATCCTTCATAAATATGTATAATCTTCATAGATTTCAAGTTTTAAAGTTTTTTTAGCACTAAACCCTCATGATTTACCCTATTCTCCAATAGATCGTGATCATGAATGACAAGGACTTCTTTCAAGGTTTATGAAAGTTATTCAATTATATTTTATGAAGTCCTCTATATGAATAAATGATGAACATATGTTTGGTTAAAAGATAATTTTCACCTAATAAGAATAATTCTCATCCAATCATGAACTTATATGTGAAAGGACAATTCTCACATTGATGAATCACCCAAGATTTTATGAGCTACTCTTATGAATGATGGTTTTCAATGACTCAAACCTATGATTGATTTATGATAAACTATGATATTATGATACACTATTCTATGGAAGTTTACTTTGTATCGAGAAGGGTTGAGATAGGGTTTGGTCTGATAGACGTTAAGGTTATGAACCCAAGGGAATTCTAGTAGCAATCTCTTATCTAAAACTATATTGCCACTATAGTTGCCTATTTAGGGTAAGCTAGTGGATCCATATTTATCCCCAACTAATGAATGAATGAATGTACCATGATGAAGTCTACCTTGGCAAATAGACTCCCTCTTTCTCAATGTAAGGGTTATACAGAATTCCATGTTATAGCCTGCACGTCTTATTATCGATTATAGTAATCTCCAACAAAATGACTATGTTACTTTAAAAAATATTATGATTTGATGTCTTGACAACACAACTTATGATCATGTTTTACTTTAAAGCATTTATTCTATGTTCATGCTAATGTAGTCTAGCATCTCATGAATCATGCATCATGATTATATGTACTTACTATTATATATATCATGCATCTCTCACAAACTTAGTATATTTCAATGTACAAATGCATATTGTACCTACATTATTAAAAATATAGGGTTGGACTCTCTTAACTCTCCCCATAGCTAGTTGGATCATAGGCACATCACTTGATTGGTATGCTCTCATGATTTAGGGGTTTTCTCATTGAGCTCATGATTTTCTCATTACTTAGTTTAATATTGAGATATTTACTTTTCATCGAAGGTGAGCTAGGGACATGTCGTAACCCCCACCTATAGTCTATGTAGAGGCTCTGTTGGACCATGTGTGTTGTATTAGAGTCTATGTTATCTTTCTTATGTTGTAACTATCTTTCTTATGACACATTTTTTTGTTAACTCTTAGTCAATTGAATGATGATCTAATGCTATATATACCTTCTAAATTCTTATGCTTGATATATAAAATGTCTTGGTTAGAGGATTCCTACAGGATTTATATCGTTGTGTCCCTCCTAGGGCCTAGTTTGGGTTATGAAAAACTTGGTATCAGAGCACAAGGTTTTGAATAGTCCTAAAGAGTCTAACAAGTCATGTCAAGTAGATTCTTATTCATGGATGTAAATGTAAAAACTCAAAAAAAAAATTGAACCTTGTAATGTTGATTAAGACCTGATTTGGACCTACCATGGTTGGTTAATGAGCATCATGAGTCTCACTTGAGTGACCATACTCAAGGAAATTATATTGGTTAAGTTTTGCTTGATGTCTGGTAGAAGTACTGACTTTAAATGGCCATGTCTATTAGCATAGGTAGTACTGGGAGTCAAACAACCTATAAAATTGGTGATCTTTGAGTTGTCTTTCCAACGCACTTGGTTTCACTTAATTTAGAGTTTGGATGAAGAATTTATGGCACTTTTGGTGAGACTTCCTGCACAGGGACCTTTTTTGGAAATTTGACTAAGGCACACTCTCATGGAGGCCTCCACGGACTGTGTGTCACTTTATGGTCCATGAGAAGGCCCGAGTGACCTGTCATGGAGCATGGTAAGGTGTTTCAGGATGATATCAACCTAAGGATTGGTTCTATGTATAAGGCTAACGTTCCATAAATCACGTCTTCGACAAATGGAAGTTTAGGGACTGTGTGAGGCCTCATGGCCCGTGAAGCAGTTCATGTGAGGATGCCAGCCAAGGCCCTGGACCAAGTAAGGCTCCACGGACCACCTCACAGTCTGTGTGAAGCCTCATAGCTCGTGAAGCCATCTGTATGGTTGCGGGAGGGAAATATTTCTAAGTATGGGATTGTTGTCTCGGATCTTTGTCGACGAATTATTTCTTTCAAGTGTAGCTTCACAGAAGGACTTACATTCCATGAGTAGCTATACGGTCTGTGTAGTTGACCGTGTAGGTTTCGTTTCCAATCTTCATCAACGAATTTTTTTCTTTCAAGTGTAGCTTCATGGGAGGATCCATGATCCGTGTGACCACCTCATGGTCTGTGTAGTATACCGTGTGGGTGCCATCCCAGCTTTCCTATCTATTTTATTATTAGTTTAATGATAATTTTGGTGATTCCTAAGGAGGTTTTAGACTTTCTAAGCCCTCCTAAACCCCTGAACTTAGCATATACACTCTCATTCAATTCAAATTTCTTTCAACACTTAGATTATTTTCAAGCTCACTTCCTAGTATGACTTGAACGTTGGGATTGGAATTCAAAGGAGTCTCCTTCCTCAATCTCTCGTCTCTCTAAAGCTTCTTGATTATCAGGGTATGTGGAAATGTATTCATGGCTCCTTTCAACTATGAAGCCCTAAATGAATTTCTTCAATTGATTTTATGAAATTATGCTTATTTTAATCATGGATCTTTTAAATTATTATTGATTTAATTAAATTGAAGTATGGGTTGTACTTATAACATGATTTTAAAGTGTTTTAAGTTCAATTATCATGATTTACATTGAGGTTATGAAGATTTAATTATGCATGTCCTTTTAATTCTTCAATTCAAGCATGGGTAGTGAGAATTTTGTTTTAATTATGAATTTCTTTAAGATTTAAGAATGAATCTATTTTATTATGATGATTTAAATATTGATTTCCATTACCCATGTATTTCATCATCATTCATTGCATTTGCATTCATGAACATGGTTTTTATGAAACTTTTGATATGGGATAAGTTCCAAAGATGTTTATAACTATGTTTCCAAGCAAAGAATGGGTATGACTAGGTTGTGATCACACTATGTCTATGTTATGGCTCTTTGAGAAAACAAATCGGTGTTTACACCATATGAGAATGTTTAAAGGCGTATAGGATTGAGACTAGAGTCGGTGTGGACTATCTCCAAGGGTCCATACTCTTTTCTCATACCTATACAAGAATGGAGCTATTCTTATGCATGGAAGTATGACATGAAGAATGATTTGACTTTTTAGTCACTTATGCATAAAAGTATGACATGAAATGTTTTGACTTTTTAGTCACATATACATGAAAGTAAAGAAAGTGATTTTTGTTTTAAAGCCCAATTATTCATGGTTATGATGTCAAGTTACTTGTCCTCTTTTCGAAAGCATGTATATATATACGTATGTATTCTTGTAGGATGATGGCTTAGCACCGAAAGATTGGATGTCGGCGTGGATTATCTCCAAGGGTCCATACTCTTTTTTGTCAATTTATTTTCCCAACATAGGTTATGTTTATGCCTCTTATGAGATGATGATGATGTTAAGAATGGATCTACCTTTGGCAAGTAGGTCACCTCTTTATCCGTTGTGGGGAAGATGACGAAGTTCCAAGTTATAACTCACTTGGTCTTATGTCGATTGAGGTCCCATCCCCTTTATGTTTGTATGATTAAGCATTCGTGCATCATGGTTTTCATGGCATATAGGTATACTATCCTTTCTTATATTCTTCTTCCTATATATGTGCCCTTGTCATCCAGCATCGGTCTATAGGTTGATCATGTTCACTTACATTGAATGCCCGCATACTTAGTGCATTATATGTGCTAATCCATACTCTTTATCTATATGATCTAACCATGTAGGGGTCGGAGATGACATCTATCCACCCTTTTGATGGTTGATTTGGATCTTGGTATCTCACTAGTGGTGAGTCCTATGTTCCAAAGACAACATCCACCATCTATCTACCTTTATGTATGTTGTTACTTCTTTACTTTGAGATTTGAGGGTGATCCCAGGACATGTCTTGGCTTCCGCCCTATTCTAGACTAGAGGCATTGTTGGACATCACAAAGACCCTCATACGATTATGTTATGTGACTACTTGAGATGAATTGGTTATGTATCATGTATGGAAGAGATGATTATGCTTATGATTATGCTTATGCTATGCTATTATGATATATTTTAATAAAAATGTGCTTATGTGAAAAATCCCAAGTCCCTTCTTTCCCTCATAGCTTGATTCATACTTACCCACCACGTAGAACGTAATTGCTATATGTTGTGTGATCCATGTAAATCTCTCTCCCAATGACATCCCCACAGCTTGAGTCCAAAGCCCTGAAATTTCTTAGTATTAAGTGTTCCTTGTTAAAATATGCACTTCTGAATCAATGATGCGTAAATTAATACTAAAATGCCTTGATTGAGGACTCTCGAGTTCTCATTCGCCATGTAGCATCTAGGTCCTACTTTTGGGTCATGACAAAGATGGTATCAGAGCATTAGGTTTATAAATGATCCTCGGAGTCTAACGTGTCACATCAAGTAGAGTCATTTTTATGGGTGTGATGTGCCTCATATCTATGAGTGAGAGGCTACGGTGACATTTTAAGAATTGTCTTATTTCATTTCCTCTTATGTCGTTCTATGAGCTATTTTATATGCTTTCTTAAATTGTTGGTATTTTTGTCGTTCTTTTAGAATATGCCTCCACGGAGAGCTCATCCCCCTAAACAGGCTCTAGGGTGATGGACTTCACTCGAATGAATCCCCTAGAGTTCTTCGGTTCTAGAACTGATGAGGATGCCCAAGAATTTATCGATGAGCTCACTAAGGTGTTGAATGTTATGGGTGTGAGTTCTAAAGAGAAATCATAACTGACCTCTTATCAATTGAAAGATGTGGCCCAGGTGTGGTACAATCAGTAGTTGGTAGAGTGAGTTTCTGATGTTAAGGTTGATTGGGAAGAGTTCAAATTTTCTTTTCTGGACTAATTTTTCCCTCTTGAACTTAGGGAGGCCAAGATGACCGAATTCATTAACCTCAAGATAGGTGGAATGTCTGTAAGAGACTATTCCCTCAAGTTCACCAAGCTCTCAAAGTATGTTCCAATTCTAGTGGTTGATCCCCGTGCAAGGATGCACAAGTTTATTTCTAGGGTCTCTGATTTGGTAGTGAAGGAATGTCGCACCGCTATGCTTATTTGGGACATGGATATTTCTAGGCTTATAACTTATGCTGAACAAATTAAGGGGGAGAAATTCAAAGAGAGAAAGGTGAATGATTCTAAGAGGGCTCAAATTGATGGTGGGTTCTCTAACTTTAGGAGTAGTGGTGGAAACGGCCGATTCCATTAAGGACAAGACTCAAATGTGAGGTTCACCAATGTTTGGGTGCCCCTTCCCAAGGCACATGTTGGGGGTAGACCATTGCCTCATCGATGTGGCCAATGTGGGAGAGCTCATCCTGGAAAGTATTTGTAGGGATTGGGTTCTTCCTACGGGTGTGGTGAGAGGGGCCACAAAGTGACTGACTGTCATAAGGTAGCTAAGAAGCATCAAGGCCAAGAAGCTCCGGGTGGTCAGGTTCAACAAAGGGCATCTCCAAGAAATGCTCCCAGTAATAACAAGTTTTATGCTTTGCATGCACTCTAGGAGGTTGAGGAGACTCCGTATATGGTGACTGGTATGTTAAAAGTCTTTGATTTTGATGTTTATGCTTTGCTTGATCCAGGTGCAAATCTATATTTTGTGACTTCTTTATTGGCTGTTAAATTTAGTTTAAGTCCCAAAACTTTAAGGGAACCTTATTCTATTTATACTCCCGTGGGTGAGTCTTTATTGCTCAAAAATTATATCGGGATTGTCCTATTTAAGTCTTGAATAAAGTCTCTCCCGGTGACATTGTAGTGCTTGAAGTATTTGAATTTGATATTATTCTTGGGATGGATTGGTTGCAAGTGTCGTATACCTCGATTGATTGTAGGACTAGACAAGTTAGATTTCATATTCCTAATGAGTTGGTTTTGGTGTGGAAGAGTAGTGATTCTTGTCACGCCTCCAACTCTACCAAGATGGATAGGCACTCGGTACCCTCTAGGCCCGAGAGAACCAACATACAACCAGTACTTATCATGCATATGTCTATGACAACTCTATTGAGATAAAGAGATCAAAATAAGTATCACCACCTTACATACAAGACTTGGCCGTTGAGGAACTGTTTAGAGACAAGATACAACCACACTATATACAATAAGTCTACAAAGCCTCTACAAGATAGAAAGCCTTAACATAGGTTGGGGCAGGCCCCGCCTTACATCAAACTATTATACAATACCAAAGTGCATAAACTATAGACTCAGTAAAGCCCTGGGATCAACTTGGAGCTCACCAAAAGTAGCTGAGTGTCGGATGCGCCT
>JBCEWC010005714.1:0-24387 GCA_038996855.1 Solanum aculeatissimum | reverse complement strand
AAGAAAATCGATTCCTCTAATGACGCAAATTCGAGTCATAGAGTTATGAAGTAGGGGTTGATTTTATCTCAACGAAATACCCTTTTGAAAGTGCGTATATGAATCCACTTGGCCTATGGCCTCCAAAATCTCATAACTCATTGTGAGAAACTCATAAGCATCCTCTCCTTTTCCACGGTGAAACGGGGTGGTTTTATCTTCTTAAACTGCTCATATCTCTATTGAACATTGGCTGCCAATATCATCTCATGAGCAACCTGAGCTAGAGGGACCATCTAAGTTGGCATATCAGCTGACACATGTTGAGGCATATAAGGTTGTTAGCCAACCAAATTTGAATTATCTACCACATAATAATCATAATTTTCCAGGTAGATCCCTAGTCACCCTTCAACAAGGGGAAATAAACAAGTCATCCCATTTAGGGAGAAATCCCATATTGGCACATGGTTTGAAGGAAAGGAGTGGGACCCTTGGGGATAGCCCACTTACTACTCCAATCCCTCGGTACTAAGTCTCATACCACAGGAATACACACATTTATGCAAGCCTTTCAAAAAGAAGAGTTGACATTCTTTCAAAATCACGCATCATTTGACAAAATCAAATCATGATCAAATCCTTATCCATACTTAGGCTAAAAGCCACAAGAGTTTTCGAAACTATTCCATATCAATGCAATAAGAGTAGCTTATCTACATAGATTAAATTCAAAATTTAAAGAGGAGGGTTCTTGGGTCTTCATGAACAAAAGGAAATCCATGAATCAAACTCACATACCTTAAGTTTAATCAAGAGAATTGAATGGAATTGCAAGAAAGATGAATTTGTCCAAATTTCTTCAAGATTTCATCAATAGAGGTCAAGAGGATTGAGAGAATTTTGGTGAGGATTGAAGAGTGATAGAATAAATTAGAGGGATTTAGGGTTTGATTTAGGGGAGTTAGGAGGCCTTAGAAGGCCTAAAAGAGGCATATGATCTAATTAAATTACGAATTAACCATTAATGAAATGGACTAGATCACTGAACACAGTGTTTCACAGAAAGCTTCCAGTGGTCGTTCAAAGGTTCACGGTACGTGAACCTGCCCGTGAGGCTTCACTTGGCCTCAGTTTCGGCTTGAACTCTTGGGGGACTTTTTGGATTATTTCACGAGGGGCCTCACAGACCGTCTGGAGTCCAGCCTCTAACCTTTGCTAACTTCCTGGATCACTTCACCGAACCCCTCACGGGCCGTGAAGGGTCACACAATTCGTGAGGTAGTCCGTGGGACCATAATTGGTCCATTGCTTGGCCCCCCAACCCCTACAAGCACACTAGAACAACCCACAAGCACCCCCCATGGACCGTGGACCACTAAACGGTCTGTGGTTCCACCCTTAGACCCTATTCCAAAACTCTTTTTTAGCGTACTTCCAATTACGGGCAGTCTCATTGCCAGGGCTATAACTTTCACATCCAAATTCTAAATTGAGTGAAACCAGTTGTGTTGTGACGATAACTCAAAGAGATTCGATTTGAAATATAGTAGCCCACATGTTTCATCCCGTTCCAAAATATATGGACTCTCAAAGTTAGTGCTTCCCAAACGGCCTTACAACCTTCAACCAAAATGATTCCCTTGAATCCGACCACTTAAATACAACCCATGGCTACCAAAATTCAACCATGACCAGATCACCACTAACCTTGACCAACCATTACAAAGTTCAAAATTTTTTGGGTCATTACAATATCAAGTCTATAAAACCATCCAAAGATTGGTGGCACATGTACAAGCCTATAGTACCGAATACAATAGAAAATAAATACAATTCTGAATCTCAGTCCTCAAATAAAACATAAGATAAATGGAGAGTAACTCTGAAAGTCATTCATGATCTAAAATCTGAGTATGATTGCACTCACCTAACCCACCAAGGTGAGCTAGCCAAAAAACCTAAACAACTTGATGTAACAATAAAAATGGAAGAAACATAGTCTAATAGAATTGATAATCATCGAAAAATGAAAAATACAACTATCCAAGAACTAATGTCACATTATTGCTTCCCAGCGCACGCAAGTGTACGTGGTCTAAACAAGTAATATAGTGGCCCTTATCAGGAGCCGAATATCAAACTCAAGGGACTCAAACTAGAATTTAATTATAAATCAAAGGTTTTTATGTAGAGTGTGTTTTCTATGGAATGGATGAAAATTCTGAGTTGAAATTTAACTAACTGTAACTACTATTGTCAACTGCTTTCGAGGGAAATATCAATACGAGCTAGATTATGAGATTGTAAATGTTTTGACGCATATTTTAGACTTAATACTTGCACTTATGTCTGAGTTTCCTAATTATTGATTCACAGGGTTGAAAATACCTAAGCAAGGTTGCACGCCTCTACAAGCCTACCCTCGTTGATAGCCTAACTACATTGTTGAGCAGGGATATACATGATCAATAAGAATGCTTTAATGTTATCATTCTGTATTTGAATCAAGCTAGGTGTTTGGGTAGTTGTCACAGGTCTCCCATACACTAATCAACCTAGTTTTCTAGATGAACAATCTCCCTATATCACTACGTTCTATTCATTCCAACATCTCTCGAATTCATAATGAATAACTAATTTACCCAATGGTTGGCTAGACTATGAAGCATAGATAAAAGAAATATAGGAATAATTTAGTGGAAACACATTCATAAATTTCAAATATTAAGAACTAAAACATTGTATATGACTACAATCCTAGAATATGGGAAGATTAGTCACTTATAATTGTCTTATAAAAAAAAGATGTTCAACATTCAAGAATGGGAAATCAAAGATGAAAACAAACCAAAATAACTCTGGAATAGAATTCTCAATCGTATCTCCTATTCCCCCATGCAAAAAATGTCTAAATATAATGTTCTAAACTGAATATTAACCTAAAATTCCCATTTCTAACTTTTGCCCTTGCATCATCATAGTTCGCAATGCGGACTACGTCACTTTTATTGTACTTTTGCATTTAATGCTATCTGGGCCATATTATCTCTTTCTTCTACACATTGGCAATGCGGACTTCAACCATTTTCTTGCTTCGTATCTTTTTCTCTATAATTTTAGCTTGCATAGCTTCTTGTAGAGGCCCACAATGCAGACCAATGCACTTTTACTGGGCTGATTGATTTCTTTAATCCATTTGGTGGTTGTCTCCTTCCTTACTATTCGGTTGTGAACTTGGACATGTATAATTTTCTTTAAAACGTGCAAAAACACAACCAACAAGCGCTTCTAGCCCAAGCTTAGCAAAATAAGCTGAATTACATTAAAAATACTTAGACTCTAGGAATTTATCCTCTTGCTAGGCTCTATATATGGGTTATTTTGGCTCATTTGGCATATAAATACATTTAAGATCACACTTGTACAAGCATCTAAATATAGAATATTCAATAAAATACAAGTCTCAATGTCTAGCCCTCAAATAGAATAAAACATAAAATGATATCTTCGAAGGTCTGCTGAAGACATTAGCAGCTACCTCACAAGTGATCTAGAAGCTCAATCATGTATAAAGAGTATCTAGCGAGAAGGACAACACTCACAACCTATAAAAATGTAGCAAGAGGTGAGCACAAAACAATAGGGCACTCAGCAAATGGAACTAACCTAATGTAAAGCAACAAAGAACACAAGTACTCCTTAACACCCAACCACATACCACCGAACTACACACTTGTACTCAGAAAAGTTCCAGCATAATATAATATACAAATCACAATAATATAGATGTACTCATCCCATAGCATCATATCTTAAAATACCCAACTGATACTCAAGTCAAATGATACAATAAATATACAGTCTCGTAAGTAATATATTTTATAATATCAAGACGGGAATGATATGAGATAGATTGAATGTCATGAGATGTAAGTAATATGATGCAATATATATATGAGTCAGAAAGGAACCCATGGGGGTCTCACATAGACCATGTATCTATAAATATTACCAGCAATGACCTCCGTCAATGCTCACCCATCCGAAAATGACCTCGAACACAATATCATCTGGTATATTACCTTGGCTCACTGACAGACACCTCAGCTAAACATCCACCGATAGAGACCTCCACCACCAATCCAAATGTTACCTTACTCATCTCATGGTCGTAGTCATTACAAGTATCAATGCACAAATAATAGTGGATGTAATATGCACAATCTCAACTACATCATAGTGTTAATATCATAATGATATCAACATTATCATTGTACCAATATTATCAATGTCTCGATATCATCAATATCTCAATATCCTCAGTGTCTTGATATCACCATAGTCTCAATAACTATCATATCTCAATACAAGTATCATCTCGATATCAATATCAAATGATTCATAAGATCACATTTATGACGAATCAATAATAAATTCACAAATCATGATATCACCATATATATAAGCAATTAGTCAATCTAAAATCTCATCATCAAAGCCTACGATGATACAATTCTATCCCAAAGTACTCAATTCCATACACATAAGAGCATAAAAGGTTCAATCATACTTAACAGAAGGTTAGAAGTCCACTTGTCTTACATAAAGTTTTGAATCAAGTCAAATCCAAAGCTTTCTCCTTTCTACGATACTCACGATACTCCGAATCATCAAAATATATTCAAATATAGCATCACAATTATATAAAGAGTCTAATGACACTAAAATCAATCAATTCGGATGAAAAGGGTAAAGTGGTCAAAAATCTCATACTGGAAAAAGTAGCCAAATTCTAAAAATTAATACATGAAAATATTTTCCTAGTAATAAGGAGTCCAACGGTAAAACATGTTTCAAAATGAAGTTAAAATAAGGCAGAAATCATCAATTTATTATTAGGAATCAAAGTTAAAAAATTCTCCAATTAAAATCCCAAAATTATAAGTTAAAAACATAATTTAATCAATGAAATAGGTTAGAAAATAGTTACTCAATCGATTTGCCTTAAAAAATATTGAAGAATCTCTTAAAAATATAGCTTGGGATATTAAAAAAATTGTGAAAAAGTATTAAAACCCGTCATTTAAAAGTCATTATTGTTCAGGAAATATTTATGCTTTGCGAACGCAGTAGTCACAGACGATTAACCCTCCTCGAATGCAAAGAGGAGGGCCACGAACGCGGAGGACCACTTCAATACACTCTGTGAATGCAAAAGTGGGGACGCAAACACAGAGGGTAAAGTACCCAAACCTTCGCGAACGCGGTCCCAAACCCACAAACTCGAAGAACAAATGGGACATGTACCAGAATTGTTCAAACCTGCAATCTCACAACATATGACACTCACAAAATGGACCCTCAAAATTTATTTGAAACCTCGTGAACATAAATCAAACATGGAACCTTACAAAAAGTGATGTTCTAGACTCAATGGAACTGTTAGAATTTGAATTTGGGACTTCCTTGGCTCAGAACCCGAGAAATATTATTTAAACTAGTTTAGGATTCCAATACTCAAAGTAATCTCAGAAACTCTTAAAATTACAACGATACTATTTCTAGCATTAGTTTCAAAACTCAGAACCACTGGAATTGACAGAATTTTGATTCGATGTCCCGAACTTTGAATGTTAACCAAAATCAAACTATGATCCAAAATGAATAAAAATACAACTTTTGGTCCAAAGGCTTCGTTTTAACTCCGAATTAAGTTTTGTAAGTTCTCCTCAACCAGATTCGACATTACGGAGCTGATGAAATTGATGGAATTGAATTTCAACACTTGAAATTCAAAATGACCACAAAACTTAAAATTTTCATCTTTAAGCCATTAAAAACTCTTCCTTTAGAAAAACTCCAACTTTTTACAAGGTTTTTAAAATTCGACTCTTAGACTTAACCAAAAAAGATCCAAGACAACTTTCAAGAATGAAAAAATGGTAATATGTCAAAGAATGCTAGAAATGACCTTTGAGGTCATTATAAAGTCTACCAAAAGAGACAAGTTGTTATATCTCAAATATCCAAGAAGCTGGTATGTATAGATGTAAGCTAACACAGGTAGAACCGGGCTCACAACCTACACATATGTGTAGAAGAAAGGTGAGCACCAAAAACAACAGGCACTCAACAAGATAATCTAAACAGCAAGTAAAGCATACAAAACAATATATTCCTTCCACACTAACCGCATACCACTGAACTACATACTTACACTCAGAAAAGTCTCATCAATAACAATTTACATATACATCTATACATTATTTATTCTCTAAGGATACCACAAGATATAGTTTAGATATATAACAACATTTCAATATAGCTCAGTCATACCGAAAATATCATCACATAGTTTAGATGCTCAATAGATACAATACTGGCATAATCATCTCATAAATGCACATACAATATTCAAAAAAAGATAAAAGAACATAATAGAATGATATGATATACAGTGAAGTGACATGAAATAAAATGATGTAATGCAATGTCAAGTATTGTGATGCATGCCTATTCTACGATACACATATGTTAATATCATCAGTTCGAAATCCACGGGGGACATATCTGTCCATATACCTACCCTAGATCATGAGGCTCGTTCCTGGTGTTTCAATATCTCATATCAGTATTTTTCTACCACAGACGTGTCGCCTGATCCCTATTTTTCTTTCAATATTTCTCACCATGGACGTGTGGCTCAATCCTTATTTCTCTTTCAATGTTTCATCAGTGGAACTCAGTCAAGAATGCACACTAAGAACATAATCATATGATGAAATAATGAGAAGTGCATGCAAGAGTCCACAATACGCATAAACATCAATTTAATATCACAATATACAAGATATGGTAATGGACTTGATTCCAAGCTTATAATTATTTCTCTAACTCACAAGTGAAACTCAATAACATTATCTCCAATACTTCTCACAATAGGCACAACATAATCTATAATATCACATTTATATACCACAAGGGACTCTCAATATCAAATCACAAGTCGATACATTCCAATCTTTAACATACACTACCTCATCATAATGGAAATCAACATTTACATCTAGTCTTCACAATTTACATTTCCAACAACAATTATCCAATCAATTCTAGTCACAAATAATGAAATCATAGTGTTCAAGTAAGCTTAACAAAATTTAGAAGTCCACTTGCCTTAATTAGTAGGCAAATCAAGAAATAACAAGAGCTTTTCCCTTCAAATTCACACCCGATATGTCACAATCTAATCAAATATAGAATCACAACCACATAACGAATCTAATGACACCAAAATCAAGAAATTTGGGTAAAAAGGGTAAGATGATAAAAATTTCATGCTAGAAGAAGTAATCAGAATCTGAAATTTAATACATGAAAATATTTTCCAAGTAATAAGGATTTCAACAGTGAAAACCAATTCAAAATCGGGGTTGAAATGAACTTAGAACCCCAATTTTTACATAAAAATTCCATATCCAAAAAAATTCAAATTTTCCCATTAAAAATCTCCAATTTCAAGTGAAAATCATAAATTAATTAATGAAAATTTCAAAAATAGAGTAGAAATTAGTTACCCAATGGTCTTGAAAAATCTTGAAGAAGACGCCTAAAACTAATCTTTAAAAGTCAAAATGGTGAAAAATAGAAAGACCTGCCACTTTTAAAAATTTAAACTATTCCAGGTAAAAATGTACTCCTCGAACGCAGAGAATTACCCACGAACGTGGAGTCCAGCAAAACCCAATACTTCGCAAATGCGGACGTCTACATAGTGTCCCTCTGCGAACATGGATCATAATATGCAAATGCGGAGGTCTATTGATTTGGCCTCAACGAACGCGGGGATCATGCACCATATATCAAATTCAACTATAACATACAGTACAATATTCACATAATGGACCCTTGAAATTCATTCAAAATCCCATGAACATAAACCAGACATGGAACCCTATCAGGAACGATGTTCTGGACTCAATGGAATCGTCAGAACTCGATTCCAACATCTTCTCAACCCAGAATCCAAGAATAATCAATTAAACTAGTTTAGGACTCAGACACCCAAACTAACATTGAAAACTCTAAAAATTACAATGAGACCATTTCTAGCGTTAGTTTCATCTTCAAGAACCACTAATACTGTCAGAATTTCAATTTGAGCTTCCAAACAACGAATGTTGATCAAAGTGAAACTAATAATTCGGAATCAACAAAAATGCAACTTTGGGTTCAAAATCTTTGTTTTAACTCCCAATTCAGTTGCAAAAGTTCTCCTAGACTATATTCTGTATTTCAGAGCTGATGAAATCAATGGAATTACACTGTGACACTCGAAACTCGATATGACCTCAAAACTCAAAATTTCTCAACTTAAGCCTTTAAAAACTACTTCTTTAGCAAAACTCCAACTTTTTACAAGATTTTCGAAATCTGACTTTTCAAGTCAACCAAAAATGACATAAAGCAACTTTTAGGAAGGGCAAAATAGTGATTTGACTTAAATTTTCCAAAAATGATCCTCATGATCATTACAACCCATGATATATTGAGAGATGCAAATAAGTAATCAATTAATAAAAAATTGAAAGATGATACATTAAAAATCAAAATAAAGTAAATACAATAAAAATCTAACCTTGGGTAGCGTAAAATGAAAAATTATAGATTTAGCTTTTCTATCTTTTCTTGACTTTTTTCTTACAGTCACTTTAGAAGACGAAGATACATCCTTCTTGGACTTTGGCTTCTAAACATTTTGATTCATAATTTATAACGGAGCATCATCCATAAATTTGAATATGCAAAATCAAAAAAATTGAAGTATTGTCAATTGAAAAAAAAGAAGAAAAACCTATTGATAAAGTTGAAATCAATTGACTTGAGAAGAAATTCAAAATTCAAAATTATAATTATTGTTATTGAGGGAATAAAAATAGGAGAGAGTTTAGGATTGAAAAAGAAAAGAGAGAAGAGGGGGGAAAAGTGGTGTATCCGGATGAGTTTGATTCTGAAGGAAAAAGAGAATTTTTTAAAATTTTCAGAATGGTAGAGAATAATAGAAATTATGGTAAATAAAGATGTGTAGTTCAGTCATTTTTTCAAAAAAAGTCCATCAAAATAGATTGGTTTAAAAAGCATCCTATTGATAATCAAATAAATAAATAAAGTAAAATATATTGTAAAAATGTATTCTAAAAACTAATAATTAAGTAGTCCTTAAATATATTGTAAAAGAAAAGTATATTTTAAGAATTAAGGAATCTTAAATTTATTATAATAAGTCGTCCTATGTTTTCTTTGAAAAATATTAACCAAGAGTCCAGCCTTGTCACAATCCAAAATCGAATTGCGACTAAAGATGAATAAAGTAAAGTGAAAACAACTACAACATAGCATACGAAATCCCAAAATCAGGAATCAAGAGAACAAGAGCATCTAAAGTAGTACAAAAGAGTAAATACAACTATCTCAAATGAAAGATACAACATTGTTTGATAGTATCTAATACAATGTCTGGAACAGAAAGAAATAAAAAGGAATCTCAAAAGATCCACGACGACTCGAAGTTTGAAGTCTCACTGCTACGATCTAGATAGATGGATAATAACTCTGCTATAATTGATCAACTATCCTATATGGGTCCCTGTGCTCGATTTGCAGGATGAAACAAAGTAGGGGTGAGTACACCGAAATGTACCCGGTAAGTTAAACCGACTAGGTAAGATAAATCGAACAAGTATGTAACAACGAAGAATCTTATTATCTGCATTAAAAAGGTTAGTGCAAAAATAACATTTGCATAAGAGTAAGATAGATAACCATAATAGCCAATAGCACAATGCAAAGAGAGATGTGAATAAAATGCATGAGAGTCTCATCAGGCCACAAACCAAGTGTCTCTCAACCTTGTCACCTGCCCATGGTCAAAGAATATCACAATGTCTCAACCTTGCCACCTGTCCGTGGTCAAGGGGTATCATAATATATCAACCTAGCTACTTGTCCATGGTTAAAGGGTATGAAAAGCGTACATCTCACCCTTGCCTCCAACCAGAGTCAGGGAGTATCACAATATCTCGACCTTGCCACCTGCCTGAGTGAAAGGATGGTACAATGCAATGCGAAAGAGACGAATGCAATATATATATATATATATATATATATAATGACATCATGATAAGAGTGTTGATATATAATCCTCATATAACCATGGAAAATATTAGCAAGTACCACGACTGGTGCCCCAAACCATCATCAAGTCTCACATAATCACAATTATATCCCTAGACAAGTGTACCGACAATGTTGAACCTCACTCATCCCAAAATATACAAGTATGACAAAAATATCAGACCTTACTTGTCCCGAAATATACACACGATCCTCAAAAGTATCTCATAAGACAAATTATCACAAATTATCCAAATAGAATCACAAGTCTCTTATTATCACTTTAATATCCCAAAGCATCTCAATTCACAAGATTTCATCTCAATTTAGCAATTGGATTACAATTTACTCAAATATCGACATAACTAGATTCACATTTCCATCATAGTTCTAATATATCAACTCATTTACTCGTGAATCAGTCTTGATCTTACAATTATCGCATGAACAAGTTCAATAACTCATATCAAATCCCATAAACGTTAGTTGAACCTACCTCAATGTCGAAACCATACTCGTACAAGCTTTCAATCAACTCAAACCTCTAAACGATTGTTGAATCAATTAATCGCTATCAAAAATGGATGTTACACATCAAGAGGTGTATTTTGATACCCATATTGGCACAAATTACGCTTAGGGGGAAAATGGTCAAAATTAGAGCTAAAATTTAAAGTCTCCAAATCTTGAAGTTGACTTTAAAAATGGATTCTACACGAAAATAAAGTCCGTAGATAAAAATCTCACTAAAATCGAGTTTAAATCGAAGGAGAAATCACCATTTAAAGTATCAAAATCATAGACTAAAAATCTCCAATTTTGAAACATTCAAAATCATGAAATTCAAGACAAAAACAAGATAAAAGTCATGGGAAATAATTGAAATAATTTTAGAAACACTTACCCAAAATAATTATTCAAAAACCTTCTTCAAAATTCACCCCAAAAGCTTGAAAATAGAGTAAACATGGTATTTCTCGATTTTAATATTGTTCAGCAATAAAATGTACTCCTTGAACGCGGAGCACTGGAACCAAACACATCTGCGAACACGGGACTGAGGTACGCGAACATGGAGCCCAAAAAGGAAGCACTCCACAAACGCCGAGAATTGCAACACCAACACCTCCGCTAACGCGGAGAAGAAAGATAGCTACACCAGATAACTTTGCACCAGCAATGCCCATCCAATTTTCAAAGCAGAACGGACCCTCGAAACTCATCTGGAATCAGAATTCCACAAATTAAATATGTATTCATACTAAAAATAGTGATCTTGACTCAACAGAATTATCAAAAATTGATTTTCAAGCCTCCTTGTTGCATTTACCAATGGTACTCAATGAAACTAAT
The DNA here is from genome assembly GCA_038996855.1 of Solanum aculeatissimum. NCBI lineage: Eukaryota > Viridiplantae > Streptophyta > Magnoliopsida > Solanales > Solanaceae > Solanum > Solanum aculeatissimum. Next base: position 12,879 of record JBCEWC010005714.1, on the reverse strand, counting down.
TATAAACTCAAAATATCAAAACTACCCTCGATAACTCCAAAACATATTATGAAACCATTTCTAGCGTTAGTTTCACCATCTGCAACTACAGGAATTATTGAAATTTTGATCTGAACTTCCGAACTTGGAATGTTGACCAAAGTCAAACTTTGGTTCCAGAAAGAACTAAAAACACAACTTTGGGCCTAAAAATTTATTTTAACTCTGAATTTAATTCTGTAACTTCTCATAAATCAGATTCAACATTTTGGCGGTAATGGAATAATGGATCTTCAATCCAACACTCGAAACTCAGAATGATACAAAACCTCATTTTTTCAACAATTTAAGCTTCCAAAAATGCCAAAACTCATATTTTCTACTTTTAAAACTCAGGATTTCAGTTCCAACAATACAGATAGTTTAAAATAGGCCCAAAGTAATTTATGAAAGGATAAAATGGTAATTTTCACAAATAAGCTCATAAATGACCAACCACATTATTATATCATTCATCACTAAAAATAATATTCATCCTCGAACATAAGGAAAAGAAGAGTACCTAAAACCTCAAAAAGTTTTGCCACCTAGCCCACATATCTGACTCTAGCTCCCAAGTAGCATCATCAACAGAACGGTGTCATCACTGAACCTTCACAGAAGTTATATCTTTGGATTCCAATCTCTGGACCTACATGTCCAATGTAGCTACCGGATCCTCCTCAAATGACAAATTTGGGCCCAACTCAACCGAATCATAAGAGATCACATGGGACTCATCAGGAATGTACCGACGGAGCATAGAAAGATTAAAAATAGGATGCACTGATGATAATATAAGTGGTAAAGCAACTCATAGGACACTTCACCAACTCTCCTTAAAATCTTAAATAGGTCAATAAATTTGGGACTAAGCTTGCCCCTTTTCCCAAATCTCATTACACCCTTCATGGGTGAGACTTTATTCCAAGCACTATAACCAACAGAGAACTTAAGAGGTTTAGTCCTCTGATCAGCATAACTCTTCTGGCGGCTCTGAGCTATCAATAGTCTACCCTGAATCAAGCTAACTCGATCCATGGCATCTCTGAGTAGGTTCACACTCAACACATATACTGTACCTGATTCAAACCAACTAATAGGGGATCTACACCTCCGACCATACAAAGCCTCATATGGTGCCATCTGGATGATGGAATGGTAACTGTTGTCATATACGAACTCTGTCAATGGTAAGTGTTGGTCCCACTAGGACCTAAAATCTATGACGTAAGCCCATAACATGTCCTCCTACACCTAAATGGTACGCTCAGACTCCATCTACCTGGGGTGGAAAGCTAAACTCAAATCCATTCGAGTACCCAAATTACACTCTAGAGCTCGCCAAAAATGGGAGGTGAAAACACAGATCCCCTATCTGACACTTAGACACTTGCACTCTATGCAATCTGACAATGTCCTCGGATATACAACCTAGCCAACTACTCCGCACTATAGCGAATCTTCACTGGTAAAAAGTGAGTCGACTTGGTCAAATGATCAATAACCACCCAAACTGAATCGAGCTTTCCCAAGGCCATGAATAAACCTATAACAAAATTTATAGTTACCCTCTCCCATTTCTACTTATGAATGGGCATCCTCTGCATCGATCCACCAGGCCTTTGGTGCTCATACTTGACTTGTTGGAAATTTTAGCACTTTACCACAAATTCAACTATGTCCCTTCTCATCCCAAACCACCAATAATATTATTTTATATCATGGTACATCTTCTCTACACCCAGATGGATGGAATATCTACAACGATGGGTCTCTTCAAATATCAATCTCATCCAATCTCCTACTTTAGGCACATAGACTCCATCATTTATCCTCAAAACACCATCAGAATTAATAATCACCGCCTTGGCTTCTCCCCTCAACACATTGTCATGCATCAAGAACAACCTATGATCCTCAAAGTAATGAGCACATATCTAATCAAGCAAATAAGATCTATCCTCAACAAAGGCCAAAGTACTTTGGAAAGGAGAAATATCTAAACTAACCATTTGTCTAGGAAATGACTGAACCTCCAAAGCTAGGGGCATCTCCTCAGGCCTCAAGAATGCCAATCTCCCCATATTAGTAGCGTTTTGGTTCAAGGCATCTGCTACAACATTTGCCTTCCCGGGGTGATATAGAATAGAGATATCATAATCCTTAAGAAACTCCAACCATCTAAGTTGTCTCATATTTAAATTAGGCTAAGAATAGATGTATTTAAGACTCTGGTGATCGATGAAAATCTCACAATGCACCCCATAAAGATAATATCACCACATCTTCAACCCAAACACAACCGCAGCCAACTCTAAGTCATAGGTAGGGTAATTCCTCTCATGTACCTTTAGCTATCTAGAAGCATAAACTATCACCTTCCCCCTTTACATTAATACACCACCCAAACCCACACTAGAAGCATCACAATATACCACAAATAGAACTCTCTCCTCGGGCAAAGAAAGAATCGGTGTTGAAGTCAACAAATCCTTGAGTTTTTGAAAGATCACCTCACACTCCTCAGACCAATAAAATTTCATATTCTTCTGAGTCAGTCTAGTCAGCAGGACTGCTATATAATAGAACCATGAACAAAATTCTTATAATACCCTGCCAAACCAATGAAACTCCGAATCTCAATCACAGTATAGGCCTAACCTACTTATGAACAGTTGCTACCTTGGTCGGATCAACCATAATACCATCTTTTGACATTACATGTCCAAGAAATGCAATAGACTCAAGCCAAAACTCATACTTTGAGAACATGGCATACAAATTTTCTCTCAATCTTTGGAATATGGTCCTCAAGTGTTGAACATAGGTCGGCCTCACTCTTGGAGTAAACCAAGATATCATTAATAAGCATGATCAAAAAGCAGTCCAAGTAGGGTTTGAGCTCTTGATTCATCAACTAAATAAAAAGCAGTCGAGCATTAGTCAACCCGAATGATATAACCACAAACTCATAATGCCCATAATGGATCCTAAAAATTGTCTTTAGGATATTAGAATCCTGAACTCTCAATTGATGATAGTTGAACCTTAAATCAATCTTAGAGAATACTAAGGCACCCTGAAACTAGTCAAAAAAATCATCAATACGAGGTAAAGGATACTTATTCTATATGGTCACTTTGTTTAGCTGACGATAGTTAATAAAAATATGCATAATGTTATCCTTCTTCTTCATAAATAAAACAGGTGTACCCCAAGGAGATACACTCGGGTGAATGGACCCTTTCTTCCACAAATATTCTAATTGCTCCTTCAACTCAGTCAGAGCCATTTAATATGGGGCAATCAAAATGGGCTTAGTGCTCAACTCCATGTCAATATCAAATTCATGATCTAGAGGAACACCAGGAAAATTAGTTGAAAATACATCCATAAACGCTCGAGCAACTCTGGTGGTCACTAGAGATGGGGACTCCCGAGATACGGCTCGAACATGAGCTAAATAAGTCAAACACCCCTTTTCCATCAACTAACATATGTGCATATAAGAAATAACTCCCTTAGGATGGTGCTAGGTGCTCTAGTTCACACCAACTGAGGCAAATTAGCACAAGATAAGGTCACGGTCTTTGCATGGCAATTAAAAATAGCATATTAAAGTGATAACCAGTCCATACCCAATATCATATCAAAGCCTACCATATCTAACATTATGAAGTCAGCAACAGTATTTCTCCCTATAAAAGTCACGACACAACCCCATTACACCTGATTCAACACTAATGATTCAACTACCACGGTGGAAATACAAATAGGCTCGGTAAGTGGCTCACACATAATATCAATATCTGTAGCAAAATAAGTTGATACATATGAATAAGTAGAGCCTGGATCAAATAGAACTAAAGTTAAACAGTGGCACACCAGAACCATACCTGTGATAATTGCATCAGAGGACTCTGCCTCAGCTCTATATGGGTCATCATAACGAACTCTACGGCTACCACTAGCCTGTAGGCCTCCATGGGCTCCACCTCTCACAGTGCCATGATTTTCTCTAGTACCTCCCCTTATGCCCTGAGAGGTGTCTCTAGATACTGGGCCTGAGGCTGGATGGGTTGGCTGAGACCGTAAAGCCTGTGTGGGAAATGCATGATGTGGACAACAGTTGGCGAAGTGCCCAACATTATCACAAACATAGCAGGCTCGGTGAACTCGTCCGTGAGATGACAGTACTGAAGAACCACTATATTTGACTGAACCAAGAGAGATATCATGGCCTTTTTTAGTAGGCCTAGACTTGTTAATATTGTCAGATACTGGGACGGCTACATGAACTACTCAGCCCTGATGGCTCTTCCTCTGAAACTCTATGTCCTGGGGGGGGTCCACTAAACTAACCATCCTGATAGAACCTCATCCCTCTACCCTGCTATCATGTTTGATACACTCTATCATGAGAGTGTGATCCACTATAGTTTAAAATGTGCCTCCAACCAAAATCAAGGAAGTTATAGCCTCTTGAAGATACCCTGCCAATACCTTGGTAAAGTGTTAAATCCTCTCAAACTTAGTAGGGATATTGGACAAGGCATATCTGGACAATCTATGGAATCTGGCCTCATAGTCTGACACTGACATAGAACCCTACTATAGTCTATAAAACTTATCCCAGTGGTTGTCCCGAAGGCTATACGGCATGAACCTCTCCAAGAATACCCCTGTAAACTTCTCCCATGCCATAGCTGGAGATCCAACTGGTCGACAAGCCAAACTGACCTCCACCATTCCTTGGCTAGGCCAGTGAACTAGTAAGAGTTATAAGCAACTCTATGTGACTCCAAAATGGAAAAATTACACAATCGGTCCTAGAACTCTGACAAGAAATCATAAGCTCTATCACCAGAGGTTCCATTAAATCTCGGGGGAGCTAATCATACAAACTGCTTAAAACTCTTTTTCTCAGCAGTCGACATGGTTGGGCTAGCAAACGATAGTGGCACTGTAAATAAGGGTGGTGCAATAGACGGAACAACAGCAAAACTCTGAAGCTGAGAATTCAAATCAGCCAAGATGTTTGAGGTTGAATCATAGTAGTCATAAGAGGATCCACTAGACTAAGGAAGGACCAACATGGATCATAGTTGGCTCAGTTGGAGCCATAAAAGGGTCAATCGGTGCTGTTGAAACCGATATATCAATAGTAGCTAGGGTCGAAGGAGCTCCCTCCAATCAAGCCGATACTCGCAAAAGTAACTCCTAAACTGAGGGTATAGCATCAGGAGCTAGAGATGGTGAAACATAGTCTGGAGGCCTCTCTAGCTCAAACTCAGTCTTTAGAGAATCCGATCTAGTCTGTCCTCTGGGAGGAGTAGCCCTTCTAGCATGCCCTTCGACCCCAACCCTATCACGAGACCTGCTGCGACCACGAGTAAGAGACACGTCAGTTGGCTCAGGCACTCCTACTGATCATCGAATTTGGTAATCAACATTTGTGTAGGAGGAGTAAACTAGACACTTTTAAAAAAGCAATTTGAAGAAATTCACAAATAAAAGCAAGACATGAAAGTTTTCCTATCAAGTGCCCTATAGCCTCTCGAAAATGGGTATGAACATCTACATACCAATCTGTGAGACTCTACTAGACACTATGCTCTTGAATCACGAGCCTAACAAACCTAGAGCTCTAATACCAAACTTGTCATGATCCAAATTCAAATCACAACTAAAAATAAATAAATTAAAGCAGAAATAACCACAACATATCACAAGAAATCCCAAAACCTAGAGTCATGGGTTCAAGAGCATCTAAAATAGTACAAAAGAGTAAATACAACTATCTCAAATGAAAGATACAATATTGTCTGATAATATCTAATATAATGTCTAGGATAGAAAACAATAAAAGGGTATCAAAAAAGACCCACGACGACTAGAAGTCTGGGTAGATGGATAATAACTCTTCTAGAACGAATCAAATACCCTATGCGGTTCCTTGTGCTCGATCTACAGGGAGGAAACAAAGTAGGGGTGAGTACACCAAAATATACCCAGTAGGTTTAACCAATTGCCAAGAGAAATCGAATAAGTACATAACAATGAAGAATCCTATTACCTGCATCAAAAAGGTTAGTGCACAAATAACATTTACATAAGAGTAAGATAGATAACCATAATAGGCAATAGTACAATACGAAGAGAGATTTGAATACAATGCATGGGAGTCTCATCAGGTCACAAATCAAGTTCTCTCAACCTTGCCACATTTTCGTGGTAAAGCAATATCATAATGTCTCAATTTTGCCACCTGCCCATGGTCAATAGATATCACAATATCTCAACCTTGTCACCTACCCGAGATTAAGGGATATGAAAAGCGTACATCTCACCCTTGCCTCCTTCTCGGGTCAAGAGGTATCATATATCGCAGCCTTGCCACCTGCTTGGGTCAAAGGATGGTACAATGCAATGCGGAATAGATGTATGTCAATGATACAAATCAAGATATACATACATATATATATATATATATATATGTATATATCATAAGATATCAAATTACCACAAATTACACAAATAACATCACAAGACTCATATTATCACTTCAATATCCCAAACTATCTCAATTCTAACATATCCACCCACTTACTCACGAATCAGTCTAGATCTTATAAATATCACATAAACAAGTCCAATAACTCATATCAAATCCCATAAAGGTTAGCCGAACCTACCACAATGCCAAAACCACACTCAGATAAGCTTTCAATCAACTTAAACCTTCAAACAATTTTCAAATTGATCTATCACTATAAAAATAGATACTATGCATCAAGAGGTGTATTTTAATACTCGCACAAATTAAGCTTAGGGGTAAAATGATCAAAAATAGGAGTAAAATTCAAAGTCCCCAAATCTAGAAATTGACTTTAAAATCATATTCTACATGAAAAGTGGAGTCCATGGGTGAAAATCTCACTAAAATTGAGTTCAAATTGTAAACTAAAAATCCCCAATTTTTGACATTCAAAACAATAAAATTCAAGACAAAAACAAGATAAAGTCATGAGAAATAATTAAAACAATATTAGAAACACCTATCCAAAATAATTCTTTGAAAATCTTCTTAAAAAATTGCCCTAAAAGCTTAAAATTCATCAAAATAGAGTAACAATGGTGTTTCTCGATTTTAACATTGTTCAGCTATAAAATGCACTCCGTGAACACGGAGGAATATCCGCGAACACGGAGCACTTGAAGCCAACACCTCTGTGAATGCGAGATTGTGATCCACAAATGCAGATCCCAAAAAGGCAGCACTCCGCGAACGCGGGACTTTGTCCACGAATGCAGAGAAGAAAGGTAGTTGCACCAGATAACTTTGCACCAGCAATTCCCAATCCAATTTTCAACTTAGAATGGTCCCTCAAAACTCATTCAGAATCATAATTACATAAACCAAATATGTATCCATATAAAAAACATCGATTTGGACTCAACGGAATCATCAGAACAATAGGAACTATTTTAAAAACTTAAAATATCAAAACTACCCTTGATAACTCCAAAAACAATTATGAGACCATTTCTAGTGTTAGTTTCACCATCCAGAACTATTGGAATTGTCAAAATTTTAATTCGAACTTTGAATGTTGACTAAAGTCAAACTTTGATTCCGAAAATGACTAAAAACACAACTTTGGACCTAAAAATCTTATTTTAACTACGAATTCAATTCTGTAACTTCTCATAGACCAGATTTGACATTCCGGAGCTAATGGTATTGAAGGAGCTTCGATCCGACACCTAAAACTCAAAATGATATAAAAACTCACTTTTTCAATAACTTAGCTTCCAAAAATGCCAAAATTCATATTTTTCACTTTTAAAACATAGGATTTCAGTTCCAACAATACGAATAGTTCAAAATAGACCCAAAGCAACTTACGAAAGGATAAAATGGTAAGTTTCACAGATAAACCAAGTCATTACAAGCCTCAATGTAGGAAATAATCTTACAAAAGAAAAAAGAGAAAGCATAGGGAGAAAAAACTACTCTAAAAAATTCTATAAAATAAGTTTGTTTAAAGACTCCTATCCATAATCAAGAAAATAAATAATTTCCTACTCATAAAATAGAAAATGACATACATAAAAGTACCTATAAGTATATATAAGCCATAATGTGAGTTGATTTATTTTCCATTGTTTTGTTTATAAAAAAAATAAAAGAACAATCATATTTATTCCTCTTCATCTTTCTCTCTTTTAACATTTATAATAAGTAACTTTTTTATTTTCTTTTTTTTATTTGCAGTATAATTTACAGTAATTCTCAAAGTACAATGTGTTTTGACTCGGAAAGTTTATAGTAAAGGATCAAAAGGTGGATTTTCTTTTATTTTCCATTTAGATTCTTTAGGATATATGTTCATTAAATCTTATAGTTGAATCATTAACATATGAAAATTTACCTTTTATAAAAATTTGTATGAAAAATTATTCAATTTATGTTAGGAAGAGGTGTTCAAATTTCTCACATAAAAGATACAGTGTGTAATTCTTATTTAAAGTGATTCTTGAAGTTTAATATGTTTTGGCTCGAAAGACGAATAATAAAATGTCAAAAGGTTGTTTTTCTTTTGTTTTTAATTTAGTTTCTTTAGAATATGTTCATTATAAATTTTATTGCTTAGTCATCAAAGTATCAAAAATGACCTTTTATAACAAATATTGAATACAAATATAAGCAGTGTATGCTACGAATGGGTGTTCATATTTCTCACGTTAAAGATACATTGTGCAATTTTTTTCTTTTTTTATTCAATAGGTGTTTGATATTTGTATTGAAACTCGATTAAATTTGAATCAAATTAAATTTATTATTTTTTTCAAATAATTATTATTTTTCTATTGAAGAATTTAAAATAATTAAAATTAAAGATATTTTAAAAGTCTTAAATATTTTCTTATTTGAATTATATTAAAAGTATTGACACTGAATACTTATAAAATAAATTACGATTTTATTTAGTTACAACAATCTTATGAAAAATTTAGAGACTTGGCTAAGAAACCCTAGAGCAATGTGAACTCCTTTAAAAAAATATATTAGGCAGTTATGAACTTTTTAGATCACTTTGAAGTTTGAACTTCTTAATATTATTTAAGACTTTTAAATTAATTAAAGTCCTTATTTAGAGCCCGTTTGGATTGGCTTGTCTTATGTGCTTTTAAGCACTTTTGAAATTTTAGATAAGTTAAAAGAGTTCTTATAATCAATTAATTTTAAGTTAAAATGTTAAAAATAAGTCAAAAGTCATAAGTTAAAAAGTTACAAGTTTAAAAATAAAAATTTGATCCAAACGGGCTCTAAGTATTTCTTCCAAAGGGATAGAAATAGAAAATAATGTATTTAAACTTGATGATATGAGTTAGTAATATATATATGTAATTTTTTAAAATTGGGTACTCAAGAATATAAGTTACTACACATGTAATAATTTATTCATTTTTTATTAATTGATGTGGTATACACATGCAAAGCACATACACTAAATTAGTTGTTATAATTTGCATGAATTACACAATTTATGAGTAAGTTCTTCTACATGCTACTTAGAGTTTAAACAAATATATATGGGTTCCCTCAATTTTGATTCAATTGTTCTTATTTCACATGATTATGAATGAATTTTTCTCAATTACATGATTGCAAACTTATTAATTATAAACTCATACTTTTGCCCTAATTTTTATCTCAAGCTATGTTTACATAAATACAAGTGTTCAAACAAGTTTATGAAGAAGACTTAAGACCTAAATGGTAACTTGAAATCCTATGTTACTCAAGTTGAAGTATGATTGATAATGATGGAAGGCCTACACCCACATTACATAATTTTATGAAAATAATTGGCTACTCTATGGATATGATTTTTATCAATTGGATTGATTGATATGAGATTACCTTTCTTACATGATAAGTTTATGAAAACTATGAACTATGATTTGTGATAAGTTTATGAATTCATGATACATATTATTATGATATGTATTCCATGAGATTTTACTTAGCATAGAATGAGGCTTGAGGTAGGGAATCGGCCTAAGGGGTCCGTAGTAGAAGCTTTGAGTCTCATAATGACTTGCACCTGTAGAATTTCTTTTACCAATATAGTTTTTCTTGTGGATCCACATAGCTCATGACACCCGCATAGCAGGGTAGAGTTCCACCTTGGTAAGTAGACTCCATTTTTCTAATGTAGGGGCAACATCAGGATTTTATATTATAGCTTGCATGGTCTTGTTGTCGGTTATGATTATCTCCCATATATGTATGGTTCTTATGATAATTTAGTTGACTACTAATGATCCTTACCTTTATATGACGTTCTTATGGTTTACTTATGCATTGACCTCTCTTATTTGTACTTACGATTCTACTACTCTTTTATCATGCTATTCAAAATGATCATTTGCACATTATAATTTACTATGTATTGTATTGTCTACACATTTAGTACATCCAAATGTAATAATGCATACCTCTTTTCCTACATTATATCATCATGTATGGGCAAGAAATCTCCCATTACCTCACTTTCATGTCTAGTTTCAACATTATCTTGAAGACTTAGTGATGAGGCCTCCTGCTCTGATGGAAAATCCAATGTTATTCTACCTTGTTGCTTATTTTTATGTTTGGGGGCTATTTATTTTACTAATTCTCTTTCTTTGAGGGAGATCTAGGAATATATTTTAGCCCCTGCCTATATTAGATTAAGTTAGAGGCATGTTGGATATGTAAGAGTCTATGTTGTCTAATTATCTCCCTTATGCTTTAGTTCCTTTTTTATCTCTTGCATTATGGTTGTTTATTTTATTATCTATGAACTCTTATGATATGCTAAGAAGGCTTGGTTAGGATTCTCTTGGGAATCCTAACAATCGTGTCACATCTGGGGGGTTAGCTTGGGTTATGACGGATTTAGTAAAGATGAGAGTAAATCTTGTACAGGTACAAGTCATGATTTTTATACCTTTGTGATCTAGACGTTTTCACGTAAAAATAATGTGTTCATTACTTACTCTTTTTAGTTTATTGGAACACATTTTGTCACTTATTTCACTCATAGGCTGATTTAAAGTAATTACTAGGTTGTTTGGAATATCAATTGGTATCAAAGCTAAAACCTAAGAAAATATCATGATAAATTCCACACCACCTCTTGATCATAGTGAAGGACAATCAAGAATTGGACCTCTAGATTTTTCAACGAATCTCACTTCCTAGTGGATGGCGTGTATGAAGGACTTTATACAAGTGGACGACTATGAACTATGGGACAAAATGACAATAGGACCAATCATTCCAATGGAAAAGGTTGAAAGAATACAAATTTCAAAGATAAGGAGTGAATTCACTGGTGAAGATCTAGTAACTCTCAGGAGGAATGTAAAGGCTAAAAATATTCTAGTATATGGACTAGGGCCCAATAAGTACAACAGGGATTCAAATTGTACTACAGATAAGCAAATATAGGATGGCTTTATTAATATCCATGAAGAAACTAGTCAAGTTAGGAAATTCAAAATGGCTATGTTGTTCATTGAATATTAAACCTTCATAATGAAGGAAAGTGAGTCTTTACTAGAAATGATCACTGGACTCAAACTATAGTTAATGAGCTATCATTTTAGGAAACATTCTCACCACTGAGGAATAGGTTGATAAAGTTTTGAGAGTCCTTTCCAAAGAAAAATAGAATATGAAGGTCACTTCCATAAGAGAAGCTAAGGATGTCTCTATCATGACACTAGATGAGTTGGTGGAAAACCATAAAACTTATAAGATTGATATAGAAGATCTGAGGAAAGAGGAAGTTATGACAGAAAAAATCATTAGCATTGAATATATCTGATGGTGAGAAATCTAATTTGGATGATGAATAAATTACTGTCACGACCCAGATAGGGGCCTAGATGTGACATGGCAAAGGAGAACTCGAAAGTACTCGATCAAGTCATCATAGCATCATTACACACATCATCGATTTGGAAGCGCGGAAGCTAAGCACATAACACATAAGCTCTAAGAGATTTGGGAATTGGGACTCAAGCTATGGGGATGTTGTCGGGAATGGGACAAGCATGAATCCAAATAACACATAGCAATTATCTCTAAGGGGACGGGTAAATAGGATTCCACTATGGGGGCACACCGTGATTTGGGACGTTTCACATAAGCACATAGTCATTCACAATTCCAAACATTCATATCATAAGCATAATATAAGACAATTCTCATAGTCAAGACCAAATAGCATAGTATTATATAACTATAATGTTTAACATAACAAGTCAACGTACAAGAGTTTAGAATGGTAAAACAAGCCTCTACATGAATAAGCGGGGCCTCTACATAGTTTGAGGCTTACCCTCAATACAAAAATAACGTAAATAACATAAGGAAACTAGGTAGATAGAATGTGGCTATTGCTCTTGAACAAAAGGGCTCACCACTAGCAAAGTCTTCAATTAAGTATCAAACATCATCCGGTAGAATGTAGATATCGTCTCCGGTCCCTACATGGTTAAAACATGTAGACAAGGAATATAGGTTAGCACAATTAAGCAGTAAGTATGCGGGCATGCAATGCGTATGACAATATAGTATGACTAAGCAACATGTCAAGGGGACGAGTTATACGAAGGGAGTGCACGTAGACAAAGAGTAATATAAAAAGATGTTATGCCATGATGCATGGGATGCAATCCTATGATCAATATAAAACGGGGATGTGACCTCAATCGACATCATGGAAAGACCCGAGCGAGCCACTACCCGGATCTGGACTACTTGCCAAGTAGTACCCTAATCACCCTTAAACAAGG
>JBCEWC010005713.1:0-24388 GCA_038996855.1 Solanum aculeatissimum | reverse complement strand
AAATAGGATTCTATATACTATTGTTATTCCTATTCTTATTCTAAGTAGGATTGTATTTACCTATTCCTATTCTAACAGGTACCAAAGTTAACATGTCGGTCCGTGATCATATTCTAAGGAAGATGATCCACGTTAGAATTCAGAGGAAAGGCGGTCAAACTAAAAAGACAATTACCTGCTAGAACACAACGAGGATTCATGGTTGAAGGCGCAACATTGGAGACGGCTATCCATAACCAAAAGCTCATTTAAATGCATAATCAAATAATGTTTTGAACTTTTTTTAGTAGAGAGGGAAAAACTCATACTTACACACACTTTAAAAATAGGACTCATAAACCTTTTAGGATCGTGTTTTTCTTTTTTTTTCCATGGCTTAGTAAATACAAGATGATAGTATGTCCTAACTGATCCAATAATTTAAAGAGCAACAAATTTTTCTTTTTGACTATTACTTCCTACTATTGAATGATGTAGAGACCAACAAAGTCAATTGCAAATAGACAAGACGATGCTCCAATTTTTTTATAAGGATATACTCTTGAAATTTCAGTCAATGAGATTATGTATCCTGGTCAATTCGACCGTATAATTTATTCATGTGGCAATTGGGTGATGTCATAACAGAGAAAAAATTGTATTATTGTTATGAGTTCAATATAAATTATCATCTTTATTTATATTGTATATTGTATCAAAGTTGCTATTTATGAAGCACTTTACTTGCTTCAATAAGACATAAGCATTTCCCTTGATGTTGAGAACTTTGACAAATATTTACATAATATTTGTTGATATCATCATGTATTGTTATTTTTAAATAAGAAAAAAAAATTCAGTGCTTTCCTTGATAACAGATTTAAGTCCCCAATTGATTCAGAACGTACGTATTTTATAGTTTATTTATAAAGAAGCTATGATATTCTTTTTGTTAAAAATACTATAAGAGAATACACGTTTAGAAATAGTACAACAGTGGCAATTATAACATCAAAAATGTTAATCACAAGGGAAGGTGAAGGATGGCTATGAGGGAAGGTGAAGGATATGTATCTAATTAAGTTTGATTGTTCATTTTTGTAAATTTAGAAAAAAAATCAATTATTTTGACCTCTCAAAAAGCCACCACACAACGATATCCAATCATCTCGACCTTGATAAATAAAACCCCACAAGACCATCCATATTAATCAATTACATACAAAAAAACATGCTTTATTTTTCAATGTATAACTCCAACTCTAAGCTTTGTTTTAATGATACTAAAATTATCTTACAAAACTATATACGACATGACTGAATATACACGTGTAATGCACGTGCCACCAAACTAGTCTCTAGTATAAAAGTGGTCTTCCTCCAATTTCCCATAATAGATATTTGAATATGTTTGCATGTTCACAGCAAAGGTTCCATTTCATGAAAATCGAGAGAATTTTGGAAGAACCATAACATGAGTATGATGGTTAATAGAAGATGCATAGTATCAAGATATTGACATGACATGAAGAGAGTTTAAAAGACATACTAAACAGTGACCTTTCAGTTTTACTGTGAAAATCAATTAAATTTATTTATAAGAATACAAGATTCCATTGGAAGTCCAGAATTGTTGGACTTCCTCTCCACCTCTCGTGGGAAAAAGTATTCAAAGCCATTGGAGGTTGGGTCGAGACGGAACTCCGCAACCACCTCAAATGGACAAGAATTAGAGTCCGAAGTGATGGGTCTAAAATACCTGAGGAGGTATCCATTATCAATACCGGAATCGTCTTTGCCATGCAACTCTGGACAGAGTCGCCAGCAAAAATCTGCGTCGAAAAGACAAAGGCCAAAACCATCAGCCTGAGTCTTTGCACGATGCGTAATGGAACAAACCTTGCAAGTGGAAGTTCTGAACCATGTGCTGTCACTGCAAACACACGTGAAGTTTCAGAAAATTCAAAACTGAATTTGGGCCAGCCTCCTGCGGGTAAAGGTGCTTTCAACTTTAAAAAACCCAAACCCTATTCCAAAAGAACCCAATCAGAAGACTCTGGTGTCACGCCAGGAGATGTAAGCACGACAGAAGGTTTAAATGAACTCAAGGAAATAGCTTCCAAATTTCTTAAAGCCTTCGAAGGATGGAATGGCATGGCTGAGACATGCAACAGTTCGAACTTGCCCGATGTGAACGAAGGGGAAAAGATAAACTTGCTTTCAAAGGATAAAGCCGACAGAAGGAAAGAAGTCGGTACTAAATTTTAAACAGAAAGATAAGACGAAGGTACAGGGACCCATGACATGCAAAAGTCAGAGGAAAACCTTCAAATCCAGCAAATTCACAATGCAGAACCAGTGAATATGCAAACCCCCGACACCCAGGAAGAAGCTGAATCTGAAGCTTCTAACTAGGTCAATTCCCACATATTGGAACTGAACAACACTTACGAGGTTGCTTTCGAAGGTTTTGAGAAAGAAACTTTAGCGCTCCTTATGAGTATTGATGAGAGGAAATCTGTTCTGGATAAAAAAGGTCAAGCGAAGACAAACTCAACTCCAAAAAGCATAGTTATTGGGAAGAATGAATTAAAGAATTTAAAGTCTTGTTTGAACAAAGAGGTAGGAGGTGGCAGGAACAGAGGGAGAAATCTAAGCTTAACTTACCGTTGAAAGTTAGCTTAGTCACTTGGAATGTAAGGGGAACGACGAGGTAGGAGGTGGCAGGAACAGAGGGAGAAATCTAAGCTTAACTTACCGTTGAAAGTTAGCTTAGTCACTTGGAATGTAAGGGGACTCAACAAAGCCAGCAGTAGAGTCCTGGTGAAGAATTTGCTTCAGAAATGGAAAGCAGATGTGTACTGCCTTCAGGAAACAAAGTTGAGTAAGAACATAGAAAATGTAGCTAAACAATTATGGCATGTAGATGGATGCGATGCGGATTCATGGAAGTAGAAGGTCGCAAGGGGGGGATCTTGCTCATGTGGGATAGCAGGATATGGACTGGAAATCAGGTTGAGATGGGACACCATTCCATCACATATGAATTTATATCAACCCAAACTTCTTTCACTTGGTACCTCACTGGGTGTATGCTCCTCATACCAGGGAGGAAAAACTGTTATGCTGTGAAGAAATATCAGCAGGCAGGGAGCTATGTGGGGGCCACTGGGTGGCTTGTGGTGATTTCAATACCAACAGAACCTTGGGAGAAAGAAGAGGGTGTAATAGAATTACAAATGTGATGGCTGGCTTTGCTAGATGGATTGAGGATATGGAGCTTCATGATCCTCACATAATTGGAGGGAAATACACATGGTGAGGGGTCCAAATCATCCTAATACAGTCAGACTAGACAGATTCCTTTACTCCATCGAATGGGAGGAAACTTTTAACATCAGGCAGAAAAAATTGCCAGGGTGATGTCAGATCATAGTCCAGTCTTACTGGAAAGTGGAAATTGGGAGCAAAAGAGGTCAAATTTTAAGTTTGAAAACTGGTGGCTAATGGTGGAGGGCTTCAAAGAGTGGTACAGAACTGGTGGGCTGAATTCATAGTAGAACGTTGCCTTGATCACAGACTTAGTAGCAAAGTAGCAAACTAAGGATGCTGAAACAGAAACTTAAAGACTGGAGCAGATCTACTTTTGGGGAGATAACCAACAAAAAGAATAGTTTGCTCGAAGAATTGGCTGAACTTGATTTGTTGCAGGAAAGTAGAGAACTATCTGAAGAGGAAATGATGGTGAGAGCAACAATTGTAGAACTGGGGGAGCCGTCCAAGAATGAGGAGTCCACATAGAGACAAAAATCCAGAGTGTTGTGGCTAAAACAAGGTGATAACAACACTCAGTTTTTCAACAGAATGGCGACAGCTCACAGAAGGTACAATATCATTGAGAGATTGGTGGTGAGAGGTGTAGAAAATGTGGAACCTGGAGACATCAAGGCTGCCATGATAGAGTTCTACAAAAAGCTCTACTCAGAATCTGAAAAGTGGAGACCAACATTGGACATGTTAGATTGTCCAGCTACCTCACAAGACGAACAAGAGTGGTTACAGAGACCTTTCTCAGAAGTTGAGGTGTTAAATACCATCAAACAATGTGATGGTGATAAAGCTCCTGGCCCTGATAGTTTTACAATGAGCTTCTTTAAAGTTCGCTGGGAAACTATAAAGGATGACCTGATGGGGACTATTCATAATTTCCATCACAAAGAGATGTTTGAAAAATTCTTTAGTGCCACATTCATAGCATTAATACCAAAGAAGGCTGGTGCAGAAGAGCCAAAAGATTTTAGACCGATTAGTTTGATTGGAGGAGTCTACAAGATAATTTCCAAACACATCACTGAAAGGTTGAAGTATGTTACGGAGATGCTGGTAGATGAACATCAAATGGCATTCCTGAAGGGTAGACCCATTATGGATGTCTCACTCTTAGCAAATGAATTGGTGGATTCCAGGGTGAAACAAAAGGCTCCCGAGATCCTATGCAAGCTTGACATTGAGAAAGCCTACAATCATGTCAATAGGAATTTCCTTTTGAAAGTACAAGAAGATATGGGATTTGGGAGGAAATAAATCAACTGAATAAGGTTCTGTATATCTAGTGTGAAATTTTCTCTAATCATTAATGGCAACATTGAAGGTTTTTTCCAGTCCAAAAGAGGATTGAGACAGGGGGACCCCACTTCACCCTTTTTATTTATCTTAGACATGGAGGGGTTGAACCACATGATCAGGAGGGCAAAGACAAACGGCTCGCAGAAGGGTTTCCAGGCTCAGACTCAAGGCATTAGAGAAAAATGTAATGGGGTCACCCACTTGCTATATGCAGATGACTCCCTCATCTTTTGTGAAGCTGACAAATCTCAAATCCGACACATCAGGGCAATTCTCACCATTTTTTAAGGCATATTTGGTTTACATGTTAACTGACAAAAGTATCCGGTCAATAATGTAGGCAACATGGAACTACTTGCTGCTAACCTAAGCTATCAAGTAGCAGTTTTTCCTACTAAGTACCTTGGTTTTCCCCTGGGTGCTAAGAACAAAGAGGTCTGGAGTGAGGTTCTAGAGAAGTGTGACAAAAGATTGGCAAGATGGAAAATCCAATACTTGTCTTTAGGAGGCAGACTAACACTTGTTAAATCAGTGTTGGATTCCATCCCTTCCTACATGTGAGCTTATTTCCCATCCCCAAAAGCGTTGAGGAAAAAACCAATCCACTTAGAAGAACTTTTCTATGGAATGGGTAAAAGCAAAACAAAGGCTATAATCTAGTGAAATGGGATGTTGTAACCCTCAATACAAAACAAAAAGGGTTAGGAACTAAGAAACTAAACCTGCAGAATTCATGCCTACTACAAAAGTGGCTATGGAGGTTCTGTGGTGAGGACTCACCTTTTTGGAAAAGAGTCATCACAGAAAAGTATGGCCTTCAAAGCCACTGGAATACTAAAGAAGCTCTGGGAACTTATGGTTGTAGCATATGGAAAACCATCAGAAGATTTTGGCCTCAATTCCATAGCAACATAGCACTCAAGGTGGGTAACGGTTTGAAGATAATTTTTGGGGAGAACTTTGGATAGGAAAGAAGTGTTTAAAAACTCTGTTTCCTGACTTGTTCATCCTGTCAATATCCCAGGTGGGGAGCCCAGAAGGCTGGAATTAAATATTCAGAAGAGACTTATATGATTGGGAAATTGATAGAATTGCAAATCTTCTGTTGATACTAAACAATTTTCCTGGATTATCTGAAGCAGCTGACAGAACAATATGGAAGCTTCACAACAAGGCATATTCACTGTGAAGTCATGCTACTGGAATAGAAATGTTACTCATACACAATCCATAACATGGCCTTGGAAGCTAATGTGGAAAAACCAAGATTCCTCTAAAGATATGGTTACTGTGAAGCAAAGCTTGCCTAACTCATGAAGTGCTACAGAGAAGAGGTAGACAGATTTGCAAGGTGTTTCATGTGTACATTGAATGCAGAAGTAAATAGTCATATGTTTCATCCCTGTAAAACAGCTACAAATCTATGAAACATGTTCTTTAGTTTGCTTAGAGTGCACTGGGTGACTCCGAAAACTACCAGAAGAATGCTTAACAGTTGGAAAGGGATTGGAAGAAGAGAATCAGAGGAGGACTGGTGGGAAATGATACCTGCATGTATTTGGTGGACCTTATTGAAGGAAAGAAATGCGAGAGGTTTTGAAGACAAAGCCAACAACATAGAGAAGATCAAAAAAAACTGTCTTAGTCTTCTTTATTTTTGGTGTAAACAGGATACACCGGGGGATATAGAACTTTTTGTTGATTTCATACGGAAACTGTAAAGCCACTTATTCTAGTTTTATTTGCTGGAATGGTGCCCTCTGGGTTGTAAGTGACTTTCCTCATTATCCTGGATGATGAGTACATTATGAATACATAGTTACCTTTTCTCAAAAAAAAGGATACCAGATTTTATAATATGAAAACAGGCTATATAAGGTTGATAAGGTTCAAACCTCCAAGCAACAGTAGTTTAAACTCAATCACCAAAGCATCAGAATCGCCATATTAATACACAGCAGTTACTGAGTTTGAAGCCACCAAATGATAACGTAGAGAAATTAGTCCCCCATCTAAATATGGCAATAAAATCGTGTGATCATAGCTCTTACTTTAAGAAACAGGTAGTCAGCCTCCAAGTTAAAATAATAACAAATCTGTCCTAAGATAACTGTTCCCTGCAAAAAAACTAGTCAGAACCACCCCCTTTTCTTCCTTCGTTTTCCTTGAGAAAGTAACCCCACCAGGCCCTTCCTTCTTTTGTTTCTTATCTTCTAGAAGAACCAAGGATACCATCATAACACAGTATGTTGGACAACATCCAAAAAGACATTCTTCAATTTACTCACCAGTTGCAGTTCAACATTATAAGTCTGAACTGCAATTATGACAATAAAAAGAGGAAACCCACCAGCTTAGATAGAAATATAAATTTTACTGGTAAAAGAATAGTAGAGAAATATCACTAACTTCACCACGAATGAGGTCATCAATTTTTAAACTCCCTTCTTTTGGCACTCGAAACCGATATGTGTATGGGGTCCCCTTTGCCAGCTCTTCTTGCACTTCCTCCTCTGTAGCACTGGCCCACCTCCCAGTGTATACGGGAGGCAACTGCTTCAATTTTGCCGTCTCTTTCATCTTCTCTAATTCCTAGACAACAGAAAAGGGTTTACGTATTACACAACCATTCAACAAGATATACTAAGACCACAAAGTGGACAAACATATTGAGCCATCAAGCAAATAGCAATAGAGCAGTTTAAGATGGCATCAAACTTGAGAGCATCATGCTCCTGAAACTAGTCTTACTGCAGCATATCTGCTTCTGTCAACTTACATTCTAGATGTACAGATTTTTGCTCTCAAAATTCTCACTGCAAAACTCGGAGAGCACTACCAAAGGGAGAAATAAAAATTCAGTACAATCACCTCATTTGAACAAAAACATCGATAAACATGGCCGGATTGTAAAAGCTTTTCAGCAAATTGCTTGTAAAGGGCATTCCTCTCGGACTGCCTGTATGGGCCATAGTTCCCACCAATTCCAGGACCTGCCAAAATTATTTTTTAAAAAGATGTCATTATTTTTATTTTATTTTTTTGATAGGTAAAAGAATATGTCATCAATAATTGTGATCACTTAGAGTTACGTCTTAAGGGGATAAAAAGAATGATGAAAATTAAGACAGAATCTAAATACTGTCTCACTTCACAATGACAAGCGACGAGAATTTGATTCCTCGCCTTCATTAATTCTCGTGTTGTAGCATTTTCTAAAAGCAAGTTATAAGATTTTCCTGATTGAAGACTTAAAAACAGGATATTATAAAAGCAACAAGAAATTAACAGGTCACAAAGTAAAATAAATAGATAGATTTGAGCCCGAAGTCACATATTCAATCTAGTGTGTTTGAGAAAAAAAATCACTGTTGCACAGAGCTGGACTAATGATGGTTGGAAGTTAAAATTTAAAAGAATAGCAACTGGGAAATAGAGAGTTACACTGTTATTACAAGTTTTCGATCAAACTAAAGACTAAAGTGATGGATAATCGAAAAGATACTACATGGCTGACAGAGAAGAATGATGGCAGCTTTAGTGTAAGTCCTGCTGCCAACTTTCGCTAAAGAATGGGACTCATGAATTGTTAAGGAGCCTTCGAAGAAACTTGGGAAAACAAAAGTTGACTATCTTTGGGTGGATTGCTACACATGAGGCAGTCTCACACAAGCCAAGCTGCAAAAAAGAAGAGGTTTTCATTTGTGCAGCAGAGTTTTTATACCTATTATTTTTTCTAACATTACTTGATTCACAGGACAGATCTAAAGTATGTTTTTGAACGTATATGGCATCAATTGGGTGATGCCAGGGAGGCAGGGTGTATGAAACAAGCATTAGCTTCTTGCTGAGGCTGCCAGATGAGGGGGAAAATCAGAAAACTATGACATACTATTCCTTAAGCATTTTTTGGACATTTTGTCTTGGAAGAAATCACAAAACTTTGAAACCAAAATAGAGTACATTTCTCTTGTAACGCATAGATGCTTATATAATATGAAGTGTTGGGAAAAGGATATGATGTGAATGACATAGAGTCAATGCTGGAATTCATAGATGGTCTAGGCATTATGTGAAGAAATTCCTAACATTTGGCATACTTTTGTACTTTCCACCGCCTCCTAGGAGCAACAAAATTCTCTTATTGAAAAGAAAAACACATACAATTAATGCTAACTAGTCCATAGTTTAGCCTTTTGACTTCAGCATTTAAAGAGTCATAAAATGTTCATCTTCGCTGGATCAAATTATGACACTGAATTTAGCTATTGAACTTTGACAGTTTTGTATATGCAGATTATTAGATTTCAGTTGCATTGACACTAGGAGAATTCTAGCACTATGTGTTCAATTATGTCTACTTTAGCATGTTAAATTTGCACATAAAATAAGAAATATGCATTAGAATTCTACAATTTAGCTATGCCAAAGAAATGGTGGTGATTGATGGAACCTTCATCCCAAGCAAGACCAAGCCAAGAAAGGTCACGAAGTACGGCCTCCTCAGACTCCCTAGTGGATCTTTCTAGGTCTGTGTCTTCAATCCGGAGTATAAATTTTCCACCTTTCGAGCTGTCATAGTGACATAATTGTTAACAGAGAAAGACAAGTAAAGAAAAGTGCCATTACCCCTCGTCTCAATGGCATTAATCAAGTATATCCATAAACTATGGTGAAGAAATAAGTAAATTGAAGAAAAACAAAGAACCGGGACGAACCGCGCAAATAAGTAGTTAAAGAGTGCAGTTCTAGCGCCTCCCACGTGGAGATTACCGGTAGGAGACGGCGCAAAACGAACTCGGACAGCCCCTTCATCTCCTGCTGAAGCATAAACGGAGAAACTTCTTCCCCGGAAGCAGAGACTTTGCCGATACCTGCAGTCGCCTTTGCGACAATATAGCAGTGACTGGCGATTCTTCAACTCCGGGATCAACCTTGCTCTAAACCAGGGCGCCGCCGCTAGCGTCGCCATTCCGAAAGACAAATTTCAAGATATGTATTCAATCTTCAATGTCAGGATAAGAATTTCGAGTCGTTTGGGAGTACAAAATCCAAGTGCGCTACTTTTCGGGTGCACGTTCTATGAACCCGATTAATTGATGGGTTCCGAGTTGTCGACTCCCTGTTCAAAATCCGAGTGCGCTGCTGTTTCTCGGGTGCACTTTCTATCAAAAAATAATAATTTATCCGATTAATTGATGGATTGTGAATGAACGAAGAGTACTTGGTGAAAAGGTATTGTCATTAGTATGTAGATTTTCATTGTAATATGGGGTATTATAGGTTTTGTAGATAATATTAAAGCTTAAGTAAAAATGCTCCGAGAGAATATTGCTTATTTGTCAATTTTTTAAAAAAAAATTAAGAGGAGGTAAGCCAGATACCGAATTATAAGGGTGTGTAAAAATTAAATTATTGATAAATTGAAGCAAAAAAATGTTATTAGTTTATTCTTATTGGGTGAATAGATTAATGCGCTTTTAATGTTTTTACAAAAACAAATTATGGTTTATGAGTTCGATTTTGATTTTTAATATTGGGTTATTTGATAAACGATAACTCATAAAGATTAAAGTAATTTACTATTTTATCCCTTTATAAATTTTAAATATTAATTTAACATTATTTGACATTATATTAATACTCGTAAATCATATATTTGTTTGGTTTCCATTGTATGAGCTTTCTGTCAAGAAGTCAAATAGAATATTATGTCAAATATTGCATATTGTTAAGGTGCTCAATAAATATTTTGTTCACTTCCTATTGATTTAGTTGCCATATTACAATGTTCATTTTGGGATAGGTGTTATATATGTATGAAGTCTATATTATTAAATCATGTGAGTGTTACAAAACTAGACATATAGATAAATAGCATATCATATGTTCATCATTTTTACAATTCCTTATCCCCCACATTCTAGTTTTCAAAAGCATTTTGTCATTTATAATTGTTTTACTTGTTTTACTATATCGCATTGTTTCATTGTATCGCGTCAAATTGTTAGAAGTCATATATTTATCTTATAAGCATGTTCTTATTGGGTAAAATGAATCATTAACGACCAAAAACCGATAAACTGAAAATCAATGAAAGAAATATCTTATTGGAATGATTTGGCATATTTAAAAATCAAAAATCGACAAACCGAACTGATAATACATAAAATCGAACCGACCGATGGTCCTATCTGATGGAGCTCCCCTCTAGTAGGTTTTAGTCCACTATTATTCAATAATTAGCTAAGAACGTGCCACATCATTTATACAAAATCAATGGCTGATATTTATTTGACACAAAAATATAAATAATAGGAGCAAATGATTCACTGCCAATTTTTCTCTTTCGAATCTCTCTCCTTTGTTACCTCTGTGCACTATCTTTGCCTCTCCCCCTCGTTTTTCTTTGGATGGAAAGGGGCGCTTAATATATAACTAACCATTAAAATTTATCAAAATATTTCATTTTAATATATTAACTTTTGATAAAGTATTTCAATTTAGACATTTTCAATTAAATTTTTGAAACAAAAATTATCATTTTTTCATCCGTCTATTAGGTAGTCAAGTTAATCATATCAAACATATCTTTATTAATTATATGCATCAACTTCAGCTCCTCGAGTAGAAAATGATTGGGTTTTATGATTTATTAAGGCAAATGTGCATAATTAAAAGAAATGACATATTTTATGTGGTTAAGTTAACTAAATTATAGACTAATGTAAACACGTGTAATAGTAAATGTCTTTAAAAATTAAAATTGAATAAAAAATGTCTAAGAGAAACACTTTAATAGGAATTGGTGTATTTAATTGGAACAAAACATAATTTGAGTGTGTAAATGAAATATTCTAATGAGTTTAACTGTTGGTTATATAAATACGTTATTTTATTTACTTACTAAATACTAAAAAATAAATAAAAAGTTAAAAAATAATCTAAGAAATATTTTTTTGTATCTTAGTATGAATGAAAAGGAGGCATTGGATTATATTTGCATGATAGGGTATAATCTTAGCTTACCATTAAACAATACTAGACCTAAACCTACTCGAGGGAATCCCAATTCAACACCAACACCAACCAACCAAAAAAGAGAGAGAGGATGGGTGTAATTATAATGTAGAAAAGTAATTAAATTGATCGATTATGGATTTTGATTCTCCAAAGTCCAATCTTATAATTATCTTTATTTATTTATTCATCCCAAAACTTAAATTTGAAAATAATTAATTCGATTAATTGGCCCGGATCAGTCCGTTCGTGAGACTTCAAAGTTGGATTAAGGTATTTTTGGTATTTATGAAAAATCTAAAGCATTATCTTTTTAAACTAGCTAGAATTAGGGCCCTGTCAATTGAAATTGGTATAATTATTAGAGGAGTAATTATCAATCTAATAATTACACAACCTAGTAATTATTGTGATATATTTGTTTACCACAGTTTATTTACAAGTGTGTTGTTTAGTTCCACAAGTGTGTTGTTTAGTTCCACAAGTATAATTACAATGTTATATTAATTTTTTTTTAAAGGTTAATTTTCTAAAATTAAAAATTTATTTTAGACAAATAAGGCTATTTATAAATAATATTATATTAAGAATTTAAGATATGTATATATGCATGCTCTTAACTAATATTATAAAAAAAATCAATTCATATTTTTCAAATAATATATTTTATTTAAATTAATCATAAAAACAAAAAATACAAGGTTTATACGAACATCATAAAATACATGTTTGACAAAAATATTAAATATTATAAATATAATGCTATAGTAAAGTTATTAAAATATTTGATAAAAAATATTTTATCTAATCTAACTAAAAAATAAATGGCTTGTAATATGAAATATCAAATCAATACTAAAACAAGTGAAACTAGAACAATAACATAAGTTCTAAAAAAAAAATTAAAAAAAAATTAACATAATATTCTTAAGTCAAATTTCAACATAACATACATAAATATGATTTAAAAAACAACTTTAATTTAAAAATTAGAATACTAATAGAATCATGGATTTTTTTACCAAAGTAAGCTATTATTGAAATCAATTTACTAAAATAATACGTTTTTAAAATTTTTTACAAAACTAGTGTAAATGTATTTCCCAGTAACGTTTTATGTTACATTTTATTTAACAGTGTTAACTTAAAAAATATTACACACAGTAACGTTTTTAACATAATGCATGTTTCATAGTAACATTTTATAACACGTTACTCTGAAATATATTTTACACCTAAAATGTTACTCACAGTAACATTTCGTAAGAATTAAAAGGTTGAGAATGAAAGAAAATGAAAAATCATCAAATAAAAAATAATTTTTAAAAATATTAAAATAATAAAAATAATAGAATTTAAAATTAGAAATAAGAATAAAGAAAGAAATTAAAAAATAATCAGTTTGTAATCATCAGTAATTCACAATTTCTTCTTTTGAATTGGAGAGTGTAATTACACTCAATTACGACCTAGTAATTATCTTTCCAATCAAACAAATCAAACAATATAATTACTTTCAATTTTCTCAAATCAAATTACCGAGTAGCTTTTCAAATAAACACTTAGTAATAGTTACCATCTCCAGTTGGTTCAGTGCATATTTAGCTTTGTGACATCTGTGCATTTTAAAATCTAATGGTAAGAATTTAATTAAATAAACCAACCCCTTAAACCATAGTTAAACTATCCTTGTCATCTGATTTAGTCTTTTTCTTATTTGCAGGATCAATTATGGGGAAAATATTTCTCAGAGAGTTGTGGTTGAAAAAATATATTTTTTTTACCGTAAGAAATTATGGAGAAACGCAATAATTATCAACAAAAACAGAAGATCAAATCACTAAGACGGTACAACAACAATCAAAGATCACAAGAAAATAGAATATCAGTTGGTGAACAAAAGTTTTTCCGGAAATTAAGTGACAACATCAAGATAACTTCTTCTTTTTTCTTGCACTATTAAGATCAAATACATTTGTTTCTTATAGTGAAACCACCAGTATGGTTAAATATCTAGAACTTGTTCGATTAAATGTCTCAATTAGGTTGTTTGAAAATTTGAATAGTAGAAGTTGACCACTTATTTTTGCTAGAATTTACTCTTCAAGATTATTTATCTTTTTAATATAAATTTATGAATACCGTATAAACTGAGTTTCAAGATGGATGTAATGTGCCGATAAAACTTGAAATGGAATTCGATTCAGACGAGCTCGCATATGAATGCTACAATGAAAACGCAACTTCAATTGGATTTAGTGTTAGAAAAGAATATGCTAATAAAAACAAAGTCCAAGGGTATGTGACTTCAAAAAAAAATTACGTGTTATAAAGAAGATTATAGAAGCACAGACAAACGAGATTCGAAGGTTCAAAAGCATAGAAAGGAAACTAGAACAGGGTGCTTAGCTCATATTATTATTAGTCGTCAATTTAATGGTGTGTTTTGCATAACTTCATTTGAAGAGAAACACAATCATACTCTTGTTGATTCTTCTTTACCGTCTCAAAGAAAGATAAAATTTGTTCAAGCATATGAACTTGACTCATTAGATGATTTAGGAGTACATCCTAAAGCTTTATTTGATTATGTTGCTCATCAAGCTAGAGGAAAATCTTTTCTAGGTTACACAAAGAGAGATCACAAGAAGTATCTTAATTAGGAATAAGTGACGACAGGAAAGTTTGCAACATAGGGTGGCTCATAGCTTGGTGAATTATTTTGAGAAACGAAGAAGATCCTGATTTTCGATGTTCTTTATAGTTATAATTAGATGATGATAGTTTAATAACTTATATATTTTGGACTGATGCGAAAATGATAAGAAATTTTAAGATCTATGGAAATGTTGTGTCTCTTGATACAACACATAGGATAAACAAAGAGTATCGACCATTGGCATTATTTGTTGGTTTGAATAATCATAGGGAAATGGTTATATTTAGTGCAGTTCTCCTATATGAAGAATCAATTAAATCATTTGAATGCTTTGCAATGCATTCTTTAGGATTATGTCTGCAAATAAATCTCAAACATTCATGACAGATGAAGATTCCGCAATGTCTCATCAGTAATGCCCTATACATATCACCGCCTATGTACACTTGAAAAAAAGCATTTAAACATCTTAATCATATCTTTAGAACTAACTTATCATTTTTGAGAGATTTTTAGCAAATTGTTTTATGATTATGAGGATGACTTTTTAAGTGCATGGCATAATATGCTTGAGAAATATAATTTTGTAGATAATCATTAGTTGAAAACTACGTTTGTTGCAAGGGAGAAATGGTCAATATGAAAGAAATGCATTTTCAGTAGGTATGCATGTGAAACACACAATTAAGTGAGAGCTTTAATGGATCTTTAAGGGGATATTTGAAATATGATTTAGATATTATTCTATCCTTAAAACATTTTCAAAGGTCAGTTGATGACAAGTGCATCAATAGAAATAAGTCAATTTTGGATATTACTCAAAGAATACATATTTTAAAGGTTAAACTTTCTTTATTGATTCATGTTAGGGACGTATACACCCCAACTATATTTGACATTTTTCAAAATGAATGGGAAACTCGTTACTTGTTTTCATTAAGGACTTTCATGATAAAGGAAATTTGTGTACATACAATGTTAGCACTTATGGAAGTGTTAAGGATCATGTAATAATCGCCAAACAGTAATTTATGGAAGTGTTAAGGATCATGCAATAATCAATAACTCAAGTTTCTTGTAGCTGCAAATTGTTTGAGTTTAATTTATGGATAAAAAATGCAGACATGCTACAAAGAGATAGATGATTCCTTCACATTATATACTAAAGAGATGAACAAAAGATGCCACAAACATACATGAGATAGATGTCAATCTAGTAGCAAAGGACTCTGATTCGAAAGTTGAAGTTGTTTTGAGGTATAGACATTTATGCCAAACTTTTGTCCAAATTTCAAGTGAAGCTTCTGAATCTCAAGAAGGGTATGAATTGGTTGTAAAGTGTGCAAATGAGATAAGTACAAAGTTAAATGATGTAAAGGAGAGAAATGAATCATACGAAGAGCCAACTCCTCCAAGCGATAATATCCAAAATGAACCTAGTGAGACAGTATTTGTTGATAATACAAATGTCACGAAGGTGAGCGGGTTAAAAGGAAAGCAACCAACTCGTCGTTCTAATACTTGTCAGGAGTTGTGGCTTCTAACTAGTTAGGAGAACAATAGTTTTGTCATCATGTTTGTGATTTTCTCACTTGAATTATTTGAAAATAAATAATTGTAATCTTAATAAATTCATCGCTAATAAGATGCAAATTTTTAATTTAATAAAGATAGACCATTTATTATTAAAATAGAAAAGATAGTAAACAATTGTAAAATAGACAATTTATATGTACACATAAAAATTTGGAAGCTATAGTTTTAATATATTGTTTATATCTTATAAAGTCACTCAACTTTGAGAATATACCTAACATTATTGGACTTTGTTTTGTATCAATAAAATCACTCAACTAAATTAATTATAAGAAAAAAAAAATTGACATGGCAAAATATTTTTTTGTCTATTATGTAAATATGAAATCACAAATAAATAAAATTTAAAAATTTGACATGGTAAATTTATTTATTTTTGTATTATAAAAATATGAACCCGCAAATAAATAAAATTTGTAAGCTAATTT
Organism: Solanum aculeatissimum; assembly: GCA_038996855.1. Lineage (NCBI taxonomy): Eukaryota > Viridiplantae > Streptophyta > Magnoliopsida > Solanales > Solanaceae > Solanum > Solanum aculeatissimum. Next base: position 8,080 of record JBCEWC010005713.1, on the reverse strand, counting down.
ATTTAAATAAGTTTACTAGCACAAAATTACAAATATAAAACATAAAATAAAAAAAATAAAAACGTAAAAGAATTTGAGGGATATTTTTATATATATATAATCTCATGGTATTAAATTCAAGGTATTAGTTAATACCACCAAATGGGAGGTATTAGTTAATACCATGTATGGGATATTAATTAATATATGAATTAATTATACATGGGTCTAAATTTTTACCAAAGATAGTATTAACTAATACCATAGATAAATCCATGAATTATTTCCCCTAATCCCTTCTACCAAACGGCTCCTTAGTGAAAAAAAGTTAATAATGCTTCTCTCTTTTTTTCCCCTTCTAATAAGTAACTCATTTTGATATGTCTTTCTTAATTAATTGCAAGATGTTTCATTTCATCATTTAAACAAGTGGTCCCAAAGTTGATCAATTTCATAATTATTCTTTTTCACTGAAATAGATCATTGACAATTTTATTTTTTTTCTAGTTCATATACTCTGTTCATACACATTTGCTTTAAAAAATTAATATAATTATTTATCTTGCACAAACCAAGTGTATCATCATTCATACTCTGTTCACTTTTATGTATCATGTCTCCTGATACAATGTACTATGACAGTGTTACAGTTATGAAGAAAATCTCTTATTTGAGTGTATCTAATTACATGATACTTATCTGATTACACACCTTTCTATAGTTACTTGAATTAGTGTATCAAGTCCGTGTAAAATTATTTTCATGCAATGAATCATCCAAAATGATACTTGATAAATATTTGATTCAGGAGTTTGATTTTTAACAACATCAATATACCAATTATATCAGACATAAATAAAACCGTGATAAGTAGAGTGTAACATATAACTTGATACACCACTAAAACATAATACATGATTAGATCACTTTAGCATATTTATTTTATTCATTATATCAAGTTTGAGTAGACTTATTTTCTTGCAATTAATCACCCAACTGATACTTGATTAATATTTGATACAAGAGTTTGGATTGTAACTACATTAATAAATCAATTGAATCACATGTGATAAAAAGTGTGGCCGGTACAATGTATCTTATAACTTGATACACCAATATTACATGACACATGATTACACACTTTTCTATGGTTATTTGAATCAGTGTACTAGGCCTGTGTAAAATTATTTTGTTGGAATGTTGGAATGAATCCTCCAAAATGATACTTGATTAATACTTGATTCAGGAGTTCGACCTTTCTGGCAGATTGAAATTAAAACTTTGTTCTATTTTATATTTTCCCATTACTCTTAAACAATATCCTTGCAAAACAAAATTCAAATTAAATTACCAAAATCCAAACTACACATCCGAGAGCAACATCTGTAAACACATCGAGAAATACTCACATAGATGGACAAAACTATTGTAAAATAATCCAAACCAGATCTAGAATGGGTAAATCGAGATATTCATGATGCATTTTCTTCCAAAATTCTAAAATTTTGAATCAATATTTGATTTGTCTACTGGATAATAGGCTTAAATAATTTTAAAATTTAAATTTTTGAATCTGTTACGATTTGAAAGGGCTTGATTAACCTAGTAAAATAAGGCAACCCATTAATTATGAAATTCTAAATAAATCTTTCATTATTTTTTTTTGACGCAATAACATTAAAATCATCAATGTATTTCACCAAAGTAACATATGTATCTGTGCTTCTCTAAATTTTTTTTTTATAAATATAAAAAAAATTCATAATAAATTAAATTTTATTCTTAACATTATGAGATTTATGTAAATTATATCACCACCAAATTAGATAGCACCCACATGGATAAAATTGGAGAGACTATGGTAAAAGATTGCATGAAAGAATAGACACGAGAGTAGATGAAGGGGTGAGAAAATAGTCAAGTAACAAGAGGAATATTTTGAGTGTAGTGGTAGTACCAAACTATAGTTTAATAAAGTTTAAAATTAAAATTTTTTAAAAAATTATTGAAGAATGTAAATAATAATATGGAGAAACATATTTATTTTTTATCCATATTATTATTCAAAATTTTCAATAAATTTTTTTTTAAAAATACTTTAACTAGTTATGCTAACACTTTTTTTAATGTAAATTTATGTGTCACTTTTTGTTTCTCAAGTGTCAATTTAATTAATCTTTGAAACTCAATTAGATTGGATCATCTCAATAGAGATAAATACGCTTAGCAGTTAATTATTGATATAGAAACTAACGAAAGGATGAATTTTTTATTTTTGGAATAATTGAGGGATGTTTATTGTTTAGTATAGTAATATAAGAATGTATTTTAAATTTAGGATACATGATTCTTTTAACCACAAAAATAAGAAAATCTTGTCGTGTATTTTTGAACATAATAAATAAAAATCTTATTCAAGTCGAACTGGAAAACCTGAAATCGACATTGGAAAACTTTATTTTTCACTCATCTTTCATTGTTTAATCCAAAGCAGTGATGAGTTTTTGCAGGGATCATCTTGCGTCACTGGTGTTGTTGGTGACACTCACAGCCACGACGGCCGCGGAGGATCCGTCTACAATCCTATCAAGATTCCAGCAGTACCTTCAGATCAATACAGCCCAACCTCATCCCAACTACTATGAAGCCGCCCAATTTATTACCTCCCAGGCCAACTCATTATCCCTCGAGTCCCAGACCCTGGAGTTCGTCAGCGGCAAACCTCTTATTCTCCTCAAATGGCCAGGCAACGACCCAACCCTCCCTTCCATCCTCCTCAACTCACATACCGATGTTGTCCCTTCCGAGCATCACAAGTGGACCCACCCACCTTTCTCTGCGCACTTAGATTCTACTACCGGCAACATCTTCGCCCGGGGTTCTCAGGATATGAAATGTGTGGGCTTGCAGTACCTCGAGGCCATTCGCAAACTCAAAGCTTCTGGCTTCCGCCCCCTGCGCACTGTCTACCTCTCCTTCGTCCCCGACGAGGAGATCGGCGGAAATGATGGTGCTGGAAAGTTTGTTCATTCCGATGTCTTTACCAAGATGAATGTTGGAATTGTACTTGACGAGGGCTTGGCTTCTCCCACTGACAGCTATCGTGCATTCTATGGAGAGAGGTCCCCCTGGTGGCTCGTCGTTAAGGCTGTAGGTGCTCCTGGACATGGGGCTAAGCTTTATGATAATACTGCCATGGAGAATCTACTTAAAACTATCGAAACTGTAAGGAGATTCAGGGCTGCGCAGTTCGATCTAGTTAAGGCCGGACTGAAACCTGAAGGCGAGGTCATTTCTGTGAATATGGTCTTCTTGAAAGCTGGCACCCCTTCTCCCTCTGTAAGTCAGGCTAACTGTTTCATTCGGACCATTATTTCAATACTGCACTTCACTTCGAGATATTGCAGCATTTTGTGTACCAGAGGAATTCGAGGAGTCTTTGAGTGACCTAATTCATTCAATACCATCAAATGCTGAGTAGTAACCTTAAACGATATTTGATGGTGTTTACATTTCTGGAAAATACTCACTTAAGAGTTTAAAACTTTAAATGTTTTTTATAAAGTATAAGAACTTAAATGTACCTGATAAATAAAAGAAGAGCTTAAATGTTTTTTTATTAAGTAACAGAATTATTAATGCAGTTAAGTGAATGGAGATAAAGTTAACTCATATGAAATTTGAACTTACTATTTCGCAGTTTGTCTTGATATGCGTTTCTGAAGTTTAGTCTAACAAATATTTGAAGTGATCCGTAGCAGATTTAGGGTGTTCTACCGAACAGCGCTTTCTTGTCAAACAGTGGCCCTTTTTCCTAAACTTCAGAATCAGAACTGAGATAAGCTTAAGATATGGACTTCTTTATTTCTGTGGCAGGGTTTTGTCATGAACCTGCAGCCATCCGAAGCCCAAGCAGGATTTGACATCAGAGTACCCCCAACTGCAGATCAGGCATCCTTGGAGCGGCGAATAGCTGATGAATGGGCACCTGCTTCGCGTAACATGACTTTTGAGGTATTAGGAATCATAATAATCCTCGCTTCTACTTTTAGATATAAACAACCTGTAATCCTGTTTGCTATACTTCCATCCTTTCCAAAGAGAAAATGGCCTAGAACAATTTAGAATCAACTCTTCTCTTTCTGTTGGTAGCGGAGAAAGGGTGGATATGCCAAAGAAAATTGTCTCATGCCTTCTTTTTCGTCTTCAAATTTGGCATGCAGTGTTAGCATAGTAGCCTATCGACCAGCAGTTTACTGAAGCTTTGATTGAGTCTGTCTTCCAAGCTGCTACAGTTAATTTATGAATGTAGAAAAGTCTAATCTAGAACTGAGAGAGTTCTTCATTCCCTGGTTGTCCTCATCCTTTCTCTTTTTTAGGACCTTTAATCAGCCTTGTTTTATGTCAGGTCAGGGAAGTATTTTGAAATGAATAATGTAGGGTTTGGCAGGTCCAACTGATTTGAACTAAATTGAGTTGCTTTCGTGCCCTAGAGAAATTCTTATTGCCTTCTTTTTCTGGACCCTGTAATCAACCTTGTTTTGTAGCAGGTAAGGGAAGTATCCCATAGTGAAAAATATAAGATTTGGCAGGTGCAACTGCTTTGAACAAAATTAGTTGTTACATTCTCCGGAGAAGTTCTTGTCTTACTAACACATAAGTAATGATTATATAACTTTGATATCTTAGTATTTGATTCTTTGACCCCAACTAGTTTGGGATTGAGACGTCGTAGTAATATTTTGTTGTAGTCTTTACTTCTCCAAAACTAAACCTGAATGATCCATCGTGGGATTTGTTACTATGTCCATGTCATTTTTAACTATTATGTTTCCATCCACTTTCCTTCGTTCCCTTTCTGATGACTACAACTTCTTGTGACCTTAAGCGTATTCATTCATATGCTGTATCTTTCATTTCTGCTTCAAGGCCTGCCTGCTATGCTTGAACTGTATGATGTGAAATGCTAGTTACATGTGGATGTCTCATTTTAAAGGATATCCTTGCAAGCATAGTCAGACAGAGTTTTTGAAAGAGGACGACCCTGCTATAAACATATCTGGATGTGCAACATATGATTGATGTGCTTGCTGATGAAATTCATAAATGAATCCTCTTTCCTCGCTTACATACTATTTGAGATTTTGTTTCCTCAACCTCTTCAATCCAAGGGGCTGTTAAATAGATAAAGATTACACATCTCTTTATGGCAGCAGTTCTAATAATTTTCTGAAGGAACTGAAATAAAATTAGACTAATATTGTAAATGGAAATTTGGTCAAATCTTAACTCATCTTGAGGTCAGAGACTGGTTGCTTCCTTCAATATATCTCCTAGAAGTTTACGACATTATGCTTTCATGTTCCTTGTATTAATGAACTTTCTTATTTGTTATACAACAGGCTTTCTTAAAAGGTTAGTAAAAAGGATAAATCACCTGACATGGGTGGCTCAGTGGTTTGGGCTTGGGACTTCCATGTTGGAAGGGGTTTGCTTTCTGGGTCGAGCTAGGGTGCACCGGGCTTGCCTAGTGCTAACCCTCCTTTGTGGTTTGCGAATTATTGCATAGGAGCGAGGGTTTTATCTTGTGCGCACCCAAAGGGTAGCGACTACGGATTTCCCTTGTCATTAAAAAAAAGGATAAATCACCTGATTTGATTTTCCTGTTTGCTTTTGGAGGGATGAATAAGAATCGTAGTATTATGTTTACAAAAAAAATAAAAAATTGATAAGACGATTTGCAACTTCAATTTTTAGAAGACAAATTAATGAGCTCGATCTTACTAGAGAAGTTGGTCAAATAGACCCTCCAAAATTGGAATGAGCAAATCAAAGCAGGATGGGTGGAAATAGTTATGTGAGTGTCTGAGAAATGCAATATCCTGCTGGGACCTTTGAATAGCCTAGCTTTTAGGGAGAGTCCGTGAGTAACATGACATAGCTCTTGTTGTCTTGAGATGAAACACTGTTCGCATTTGAGGGACCTCTTACTGAAACTCTTAAGCTAGCTAATGTGAAAGGACCATACCATCACAGTCTCGTCTAAAAATTGTAAACGGATGGCAAATACCTTGCCTACCATGAATCCACGTCCTTAACCATCCCAACCTTTTGAATTCTGTGGATAATAATGGTTCCCAAGTTATACTACTTGATAGATTCCTCGTTGGTTATTGTTTGACTTCGTATCAGCAGTCTATTTGAACAATATTTAGAAGTGCAGTATGTTAATTTAAGAGACTGGAAAAATGTTCTTGCTCTTGGACAGTTCAAGCAAAAGGTAAATGTGAACGACAAGTTTGGAAGGCCAGCTGTTACAGCTATTGACAGTTCCAATATTTGGTGGGCACTGTTTGAAGAAGCTATCGTCAAAGCTAATGCCAAACTTGGAAAACCAGAAATATTTCCTGCATCAACAGATGGACGCTATTTTCGGGAGCGAGGCCTGCCAGCAATAGGATTTTCTCCAATGGCAAACACTCCCATTCTCCTTCACGACCACAATGAGGTGAGCATTACTTACTTTGCTGACTTGGTGGAAATTCTAACTTTGGCCTATAGTTAATATGCTCTATCTCTTGCTACAGTTCTTGAACAAGGACGAGTATTTGAAAGGTATTGAAGTTTATGAGTCAATAATCAAAACATATGCATCTTATATTCAGCATCCAAGAGACGATGCTTCTAGAGAGGAATTGTAAGCAAGTTGTATTGAAGAAACCTTGAGCTCGTCTTGTCTTGTAGCATTATACCAGCGAAGGTCGTAGAGCAGTTTGAAGTCTCTCCAACATCTTTATGCTGTATCAATAAACAACATGGATATTTCACAATGTGGAAAAACTTTTTCATGTGTAATTATTTTACAAAAATAACAATGATGTTAGTAAATAACTACTTTGTTGAACCCCATAGTAGTACTGAAAAGGAAGGTAGCGTTTCTTTTTTACTTTTCCTTGTTATACCAAATCAAATGTTTCATTCGCTTTTACCACTATTTATTACTCCATCCAGCAAAATGTACTACTCCCAATTGCATCATTTCATTCAAGTATCGGTACGGCTCTTTCTTTGTGTTTTTTTTAAAAAAAAAAAAAAAAAATTCATTTCGCTGATATTAGCACCAACCTTGTATGATATACCAATAGGGTATATATATACCGACAGAGAATTAAGCTCAGTTCTATATGATACAGATATGGTATCAATATGCCGATAGAGTATCACAAAGAATATATTTTCTACTAATTTAGAATTTAATAAATAAGTTTGCAATTTTAATATTATTCTTTTAATTATTTTATTTATTAAAAAAGAGCCCAAAATTATATGATACCGATAGAATATTAATATACCGACGGAGTATCACAAGAATATATTTTCTACTAATTTAGAATTTAATAAATAATTTTGTAACTTTAATAATTTTCTAGTCCTACACGATACCGATATGATATAAATATACCGATAGAGTATCACAACGAATATATTTTCTACTAATTGGAGTTTAATAGTTTTTTTATTTGTTTCTTATTTATTTCTTAAAAAAACATAATCCCATATGATGCCAATTGGGTATCAATATACCGTCAGAGTATCACAGAGGATTGAACTAATTCTATATGATACCGGTATGACATATATACCGTCAGAGTATCACAACGAAATATTTCATAATACTCATGTTGATATCATGTTGACATCAGCATGAAGTTAGAGCGAAATAAAAGAGGAAAGTGGGGGTAAGAAGGAAAATAATTTGAATTGGGTCCATCAAGGGTAAATAATTTAGAATTGAATCTATTTAGTGTACTTTCTCCTAAATTTTAAACTAACTTTTAGATATTTTAAAGGCCCATTTACATAAATAATATATTATTTAACCTAAATTACTAGTTTTAGCATAATTTTAACTCTTACAAAATATAATTATACTTTTATTACCAAAATAGCAAAGAGAAGAAGAAAGAGAAATAGGAAAGAAATTTTTTCTCTTCCATTTCCGTAGCTTACCCTTTCTCTTTCTATCTCTCTTTCTTTTAAAAATATTAATTAATTATTTTAATTTAAAATTTAAGTTTAGATTGAATATTATGCAAATGAT
>JBCEWC010005712.1:0-24388 GCA_038996855.1 Solanum aculeatissimum | reverse complement strand
GCCAAGTGTGGCTCTACGGACCAGTACACAGTCCGTGTGAAGCCACACGGCCCGTGACCCCCCTTCGTGAAGTGTTACAGAAAGTCCCCGAGAGTTCGAGCCGAAGTAGAAACTAAGGCATGGTACACGGACAGGTACACGGTCCGTGTACCACTGGACGAGACGTGGAAGCCAACCGTATGGCACTATTTTTCAGTTAAATTGTACCTGTCTGTGTACCACTGGACGAGATCTAGAAGCCAAATGTATGGCACTTTTTTCAGTTAAATATCCATTTCATTAATGGTTAATTCGTAATTTAATTAATCCCTAGGCCCCTTTTAGGCATCCTATGGTCCCCTAAACCCCCTGAACCTACCCCTAACCTCTTTTAATCGATTCTAACACTCCTCATTGCTCTTTGTAATTTCCTAAATCCTCTTGACCTCCATTGTTGAAAGCTTGAAGAAAGTTGGGGAAGATCACCTTGTATGCTTGTTTCTTTCTATCCTTTGATTAATTTCTAGGTATGCGGGTTTTGATTCATGAATTCCCTTACATCCATGAAGACCCAAGAACTCTCCTCTTTAAATTTGAATTTTAAGTTTCAATTAAGGTTGTATTCTATCAATTTTGAAGTAATTAGTTGATTGGGATTATGTGTTGTAGGAATTAGGTGATTTAAAGTTGGTTTGAGTTTGATTTTCTTGAAGGTTAATGGTTTGATTATGATCAAGTTATGCATGTTTTTACACTCTTGATTGATGCATGGGTATTGTCCAAATGATGTTTTAAAGGTAGATTTGACTTGAATGGCTCATGGACTACTACTTAATTTGAATTTAAAGTTGAATTCCATTATCCATGCTATTCACATTATTCCTCATGGCATTGCATGCATGATTCATGGTTTATGATGGAAGTTTTGATTTGGGGTAAGTCCCAAACATGTCTATGACTATGATTTTGAACAAGTATGGGTTAAGGCTAAGTTGTGATCACACTAAGTCTATGCTTAACATGGGTGTTTACACCACTATGATTTGACAAGTATTTTATGTATGGAGCTACTCTTATGAATAAGGTATAATTTGAAAGCATGTTTGGCTTTTAGCCCATGATGCATGACTATGAACATTGTTTAACTCTTGTTGGTATGCATAAGAGTATTTGAAAGTATGTTTGGCTCCCAAGCCCAAGTATGCATGTTTTAAAGTCCAAGTGTCAAGTTTCGTTTTAAAAATATGTATATGTATATGTATTTTGTGGGCTGTGGATTTAGCACCAAGGGATTGGAGTCGGGGTGAGCTATCTTCACAGGGTCCATACTCCTTTCCGTCAAACTATGTGCCTCCATAGGTATGCTTTGATATGTTATGCTATGCAAATCCTTTCGAAATGGGAGACCCGTAAGAAAGGTGGCCATCAAACCAAAAGGGGAGACCCGTAAGGTGTGGTGTGATCTACCCTTGGCAAGTAGACACCCTCATCTCGATGCGGGGGCCTGACATCGAGAGTTCATGTACTAGCTCGCATGGATTGTGATGTCGGTTATGATTCCATCCCCTCTACATTAAGCATTATGGCATCTCATGCATCATGATTTCATGGAATATTTTTATATTGTCCTTTCTTATATTCATTTCTATATATGTGCCCTTGCCATGTAGGTTGTATAGGTTCATGTGCATATGCATATCATGCCCGCATACTTAGTACTTAATTGTGCTAACTCATATTCTTTGTCTACGTGTTCTAACCATGTAGGGACCGGAAACGATTTCCACATTCTACTGGACGACGCTTGATCATTGTTGAAGACCTTGCTAGTGGTGAGCCATTTTGTTCAAGGGAAATAGCCACCTTCTATCTACCTAGTTGTTACGTTATTTTCTTTTACTTATGTATTGAGGGTGAGCCTCAAACTATGTCGAGGCCCCGCTTTATCTATGTAGAGGCTTGTTGGACAACTAAACTTTTGCACGTTGACTTGTAATTGTTGACTATTATGATTACATAATACTATGTTTATGAGCCTTGATTATGAGAAATGTTATTGATCATGCTTATGACTTGATGTTGGGAGTTATGATTGACTATGTGCTTCTGTGAAAAGTCTCATAATCCTGGTGTGCCCCCATAGTTTAAATCCTACGTACTCGGCCCTTAGAGATAATTGTTATGTGCTATGTGAATCCATTCTTATCCCATTCTCGACAACATCTCCATAGCTTGAGTCCTAAGCCCCGAATCTCTTAGAGATTATGTCTTGTGTGTTTAGCTTCCGCGCTTCTAAACCGATGATGTGTGTGATGATGCTATGATGGTTTGATCAAGGACTTTCGGGTTCTCCTTCGCCATGTCACATTTAGGCCTCTATCCGGGTCGTGACAAGGATCAATATCAATATAACTATTACATAAATCCTCATAAATTCAATATTAAGCATACATACATAGGTACAATATTGAAAATGTTGGCCATTCAAAATTTTAAATTTTTTCCAAAACCAAGCCCACCACACACCATTGCACCATTCACATCTACCAATAACTATATGAGACACCCATTTGATGAAAACCCTTAGGACGGTCATCATCCATCCATCATAAGGCCCCGTCACTTAACTTGACTAATAAAAAATAGGATTCCACACATTCAACATCAATCACAACATGCAAAACATCACATTATGCAACACCATTCAACATTAACTACTAAAATTAAACTAACTTCTTGTCATTATCTAATTAGTTACAACCCAATCAAATTTAAAAATAGAATTAAAACATTGTCTTAACTAAACATAAGAGAAACCAAAAAATTAAACATAGTCTAAATTTATACATGGCTAGAATCAGAAAAATAGCAACATAATCATCAGAAACAACTCCTACCCCACACTCAAATGATAGCACTGTCGTCACTGCCCAAACATACCAATAGTTATGACGATGAGGGTCCGGTGCTCACTCCTCCATCTTAGGCTTGATAAGGTACGAGACTCCATGGACGTATAAAGGCAACTCTTCAATTGTCTCATCATCAATATCTAGATCAGAATTCACCCTGGCATGCTCTGTATTAGTGGGGACGTCATCATTTATTGGTTCATAGAAACGAGGTCCAATCTCCAGTATCACTTTAGCATGATCGTTTAAGGGGTACTGGACCTCAACCTATCGGAGCTCAGCATTAGTGGAAGGGCGGTTACTAGTCCTATGGCACCGTATATCTAAGTTATACATACACATAGTAATCAGACCATCTTGATACGCCCTCTCTTGGGTGGTCAACATAGGCCCAAATAAGACATTCAACACCTTTATAGTAACACAATAGGGTGATGCCTCAATCTAGGGCATGTAGTTCAATGGTTTCTCATATACCCGTGCACGCCTGCACAACTCAATAATTAAGCCACCAAATGCATACCTACGTATTTTGTGAACTTGGGCCTTCCTTATAGATGAATTAAACATAACCCCAAAGTTTACATCCTTACCGATCATCAAAACATATATCAAGCAAACCCAGTCCCTAGTGATCTCTGTGAAGTGCAGGCCGAGTATGATAAAATGCATCACAATCTTTGTCCAGAACCTAGCCTCCCTGTTCATGTGAGCGAATGATAAAGCCAAATGGTAGCCCCTATACCCATGCCTGATCCAGTGGGCTGTGGTAGTGGGGACAGCAAGAGTGTGCCGAGTGGCCTAGTAGGGAGGCCTAATCTGTAGCTCAGTCAGTGGAACAGAAGGCACGTCCAAGGTCCCTAGTATGGTATTGGTAGCCACCGGGGATATATTCACTTCAACCCCCCACACCATCATAATTTGAGTCCTTCCCTCTGCTTGGAGGCTAGCATAAAAATCCCATACCATGATGATCTTGCACTCTTGTGTGTCAGCAAACACGAATCCCATATGGTATTGTATCATACTCTCATAAATATGAGAGAAGTCCCCAGATAGGTTGTCCACATCAATCAGGATGTCAGGAAAGTATTTGGTCTCTGGGTGACTCTTATACCACTTCTTCCCATGTTAGAGAACTGCATTGAGCCCAAGACTGGGGTGTTGGCCCTGTGGTGGTGCAGGGGGTGGGGGTACACTAGGGATACCCTTATCGCTCTTTCTACTACTTGAGGACCCATCTCCACATCCACAACTTACTCGAGATTCCATAGTGTACCTGCAAGGACCAAAATTCAAAAATCAAACCCAGAATAACGCATGACCCCTACACCTAAGTCCAAACCTGACAACCCAACCCCACACTTAGTTCAAATCATAAGATGACTATCATGTCCCAAGAGGGTACCCTTGGCATGGCCGACACTTAAAGAACCATTGCTGATTTCTCAAGAGAATCACTTGGCCTCATCGTCACATCCTACTCAACAATGGAAGAATACTAAAAAAAAGACATAAAATGGATAAATAAAACTCTTGTAAAATAGTTTCCAATGATTAGGTTTGGAAAAGTAAAAGCTATCATCAACCTCTGCTCAATGTATATGAAGCTCTAATCCCATCTAGAAGGTGCCAAGACAAGCCCTGAGTTACCTTAACAGAAATAATGCTAGTACTCAAATAAAAGAAGAAAAGAAAAGCTTCTCTGATAAGCATGGAGGGCTCACCAATTATGAAAGCGAGAAGTTGGACCTCAATGATGAGATAGATGAAGTCCTCTATCTCCTGTATCTGCATCATTAATGATGCAGTCCCAAATGGACGTCAATACATGAAATATACTAGTATATAAAAGGGCTCAAGAAAACAAGTAAAGCTCAAACTCAAACCAATCAACTCGACTCGGAACTCAACTCATCAACTCATAACTCAACTCAATGATTGTGCAAGTTTGGAATTTAAAAGCATGCTTTGAAAATAGGCTCAATTTTTATGCAACTCTGTTTAAAACATAATATGCTCAATCAAGTGTTGTTTGGAAGTTTCTCTAACCGATATAACTCCCACCGCCTTTAATTTGATGATGTAGAATGAAGGCAACTTTATTGCCACGACACTTCTAAACTTGTCAAGGTAAAGGATGATCAACTCTTTCTTGGATCTAAAGTAAATATTCATCTTTTGGGACATGATTCGTCAGAGTTAACTGCATGACTATCTTATGTTAGCAACGTAGTTTATGGGTTAGAGTAGTTATTTACTCGCTCCCATATCAGTGCTCAATACTCTTCCCAAGACTAAAACATGCTCATGCCAATCAACTCAAAACTCATCTCTTTAGATTATCTCAAATCAACTTAACTCAGTCACTCAACAACTCAATCAATCAGGGAAATCAATCATGACTCAAACTCAAACGATTATTTAGTCTCCACTCAATCATGCTCATTACATAAAACAAATAGGATGCTCATTAGGTATGTATGTTGACATATAATATGCTTCTCGTGCTCAGTTAATACTTAGGTCACTCAACTCAGATAGTCATACCTATGATCTCAATTTAGTTAACATAGAAAATCTTATAAAATAATGAAAATTAGGGCTCATGTTGTCAAGTAGAAGTCTAGTCTCCCAATTTCATATAAACAACAATGCAATGCATAAATTTATTCGTATATTTTCATGAAGACTCAAAGTAAAGGCAAGAAACTCAAAAATTAGGATATTAGGAATTTCAATACTCAATTCTTATTCATAACTCAACTCAAGTGAACAAAAATAGTGTGTGGACAGACTCAGTCCTATGCTTTAGGAAGCTTTTGCATACTTGAAATTTTGAAAAATGATCAACTCTCTGACGACCCTCAAGCTTGAACTCAAACCCCTCATTTTTCTCCCTTATTCGATGCTCTTAAGAATTTCTAAGTGTATAATGAAGAATAATACACCTAGGGTACTGATAAAGGACATAAAATAAGTTTAAAACACCGTAGGTTTTAATTAAAAGGGTAGGAAAATACAAAATTATCCTTCTAAAAAACTGTCGAGTGGAACCACGAAACCCCGCATTCAGGTAGCAGCTCCACTCATGGACCTTCTAGTATCTCATGATTCAGAAATCTTGGTTTCCAGGAACTCAATCTACTGACCCTGTTTTACGGGTCGTAACTAAGATGAAGAGTGATCTGTTAACTCATTATTCAATATCCAAAAAGTTGATTTTTGAATCATCAAGCTATGAAACAAGATCTACGGGTCATAGAATGGTGTACGGTCCATACACTATCTTGTACATGGGTCTAAGACTTAGGAAAATTTCACTAACTCACATAAGCATCTACGAGGCCTCATCTATGGGTCGTAGATCGTTCTACGGGCCATAGATCATTCTACGGGCCATAGATGGCCTTTGTGGTTTCTTCCTGTGATTTTTCTCAGTCATTATTTCGGCGTCTCCTGGGAATTTACAGCAGACTAGGTGGAATGAATTAGGGGGTGTTACAGGAACAAAGGGTACTCAAACTTCCCCTATGATCCCATAACTATCATCACCAAGGCATGCAAAATCAACCCCTTTTTATGCATTTTGGGTTCCCAATACACCTACCCTACACTTAGTTTAACACCACAAAGACCCCCTACTTGTCCAAACCACCTTAGGCCATGTAATTCACAAACAATTGGACAAATGAATCACCAAATTCAAATAATTTTGACCAAGTCCTAGCCCCCATAGCCATGGCTTAAGCATTTAGGCACATTCATAACAAGTAACAATCAATTTAGTGCCTAAGATTTACAAAACTCAATGATTAACAAGTATAGCACATGAAAAGGGAAAAACACAAGTAATTAATCAGGAATTCAACCACAATCTCACCTAATTTTGGCCAAGGGTTTCAAACATAAGTTCACATACATACTTTCAACCCACATTTCATGATTAAGCCCAAAAATCCTACACCTATATCCACTAGGACATGAATTTTAAGTTACACATTAATAATTACACCAAATTAAAACTCACATCACCCAATTTCAAGCATCCCATCTCCCCAAATCAAAAGAGAAATGAAGTGTGTGTACCGTGTTTGCTTGTAGAAGAGGGGGGAACTAGAACACGTTTAGATGTGATGGGTGTCACAGATTTGTATGAAATTATGTTAATTTGGGTGAAAAGGGAGTGAAATTTATTGAAAAGGGGAGATAATGGGGTAGGGATCACGAATTTAGGGTAAAAAGGATGGGGTGGGTTTATATACAAAGTTAAAACTAGGGCAGGTCAAGTAAAAATCATGAATTTTACCACTAGTTCACGATACGGACTTATCGCGACATGCACTTTACAATTTCCTTGTGTTTTTCATGAAATGGGACTTACCTGGAAATGCGCTACTCCACAACAGGTCCGCAATGCAGACATGTCATGGACCCTACTGGATAAGAAAAACTTTTGGAGCCAAAAAAAAATATTTTTCTACCATTGGATCCCGAAAAAATTTCCAAACACCTAAATATGTGCTAAAATATGAAAACATGCCAAATCAACCAAGAACAATCCAAAAAATACTTAACGAATCAATGAGAATTGAAAATGACCTAAATCTGCCCAAAAAGTGCCAAAGTCTGCAACGTGGACTTGTCGCGGATTGACACTGTGTCAGATGACACTTTTTTGGCGATACTTATTTTGGTTTGTCTTCCCTCACTAAGAATTAAAATATGCAAAATTAAAAATACCTCACCATGGGTTACTTCCCATGCAACACTTGATTTACCATCGCGGCATGACAAAATATCATTTGATCATTCATTGGCCAAGTCAATGACCTCGTCTTCAAAGTCCATGTCAACACCATATAATGTTTGACTCTTTGCCCATTACCAATAATGATGACTTCTTCGTCTCATTCCACTACTCAACCACTCCATGAGGCATCATGCACACTACCTCGAATAGTCCACTCCACTTGGACCTCAATATTTGTGAAAAATATTTCAAACGAGAGTTGAAAAAAGTACCTTTTACCTAGGTTCAATGGTGTGATTGATGATGTGACAATCATGCCATTTCTTGGTCTTTTCTTTGTAGATCTTGGTATTCTCATACTCCTGGAGTCTGAAATCATCTAACTCCTCCACTTGTTCTAAGCGCTTGCGCCCTGCAAGCTCTAGGTCAAGATTGAGCTTTTTTATGGCCTAATATGCCTAATGTTCTAGTGCGAAAGGGAGGTGACACACCTTCTCAAAGACATTATATATGGTGAAGCACCAATTGGAGTTTTGTATGTTGTCATATACGCCCAAAAAGTCTCATCCATCTTCAGCCCCCAATCTTTTTTTATAGAATTAATAGTTTTCTGTAGGATCTGTTTGACCTCACGATTAGACACCACAACCTATCCTCTTATTTGTAGGTGATAGGTTGTGGCTACTTTGTGCCTGACGCCATACTTTGCAAGCAAGTTCTTCATTGTCTGGTTGATAAAGTGTGACCTTCCATCACTGATTAAGGATGATAGAGTTCCAAACCTTGTGAAGATGTGCTTCTTCAGGAATTTACTCACCACTTTGGATTCATTGGTGGGTAGATCTATAGTCTCTACCCATTTGGACACGTAGTCCACAACTACAAGTATATACTGGTTTTTAAACGATGGCGGGAATGGTCCCACGAAGTGCATCCCATAGACATCAAAATCTCAGACTCCATATTATTGTTAAGAGACATCCCATGACTCTTGAATATGGCCCCTGTACTTTGGCATGCATCACAACTCCTGACAAAATTTATAGCATCTTTGAAAAGAGTAGGCCAGGAAAACCCAGATTGTAATACCTTATAGACAGTTCTCTCTCCAGCATGGTGCCCTTCATATGGTGAAGAATGGCAGTTCTCAAGCACCTGGCACGTCTCAACCTCTGGTACACATCTCCTCACCATTCTGTTTGTGCCCTGTTTAAAGAGGTAGGGCTTATCCGATACATAAGAATTTATACCATGAGCTAGTCTATTCTTTTGATGACTTGGTTCATCAGGTGGGAATACCCCACCCACCAAGTAGTTCACAATATCATCATACCATGATAACTACACAATCTTTAAGGCCAACAAGTGATCTGCAATTTGATTCTCACACATGTTCCTATCATTGATTTCAATGTAAAAAACTTGTAGCAAGAGGATCTATCGAATAAGCCTGGGCTTTGCATCCTTCTTGTTAAATAGGTACCTTAGGCTGCATGGTCAGTAAATACTATCACCTTGGTATCCACCAAGTAGGAGCGGAACTTATCAAAAGTAAATACCAATGCCAATATCTCCTTATTTGTGACTATATAATTACACTGTGCTGGATCCAAGTTTTGCAGGCGTAGTATATAGAATGGAAGATCTTATCCTTGTGTTGGCCTAAGACTGCTCCCACTACTGTATCACTTGCATTACACATTAGTTCAAACGGGAGCTCCCAATCTGGAGCCATCAGAATAGGTGCTTCTACCAACCTTTTCTTCAAGGTCTCAAATTCCTGTAAACAAGGAGCATTAAAGTCAATCTTTACCTTCTTTTATCGTAGTGCGCACAAAGGCTTTGAGATCTTAGAGAAGTCTTTAATAAATCACCGGTAGAACCCTATGTGACCCAGAAAGCTTCTAACCTCTCTGACTGAAATGGGTAGAGGTAGCTTTTCTATCACCTCTATCTTGTCTCTATCAAACTCCAAGCCCTATTTGGACATTTTATGACCTAAGGCGATCCCTTCTTTCATTAAGAAATTGCACTTTTTACAGTTTAGGACAATATTAGTCTCTTCATAATTGGCTAATACCTTGTCCAGGTTTTCTTAGCAGATGTCAAATGACTCCCCAAACATAGAGAAGTCGTCCATGAACATCTCTACAAAATCCTTCACCATGTCATGGAAAATATCCATAATACACCTCTAGAATGTGGTAGGTGCATTGCACAAACCAAAGGGTATTCGTTTGAATGCATATATTCCACAGGGACATGTGAAGGTTATTTTCTCTTGGTCCTCAAGAGAAATGGTGATCTGATTATATCTTGAGTACCCATCTAGAAAGTAGTATTATTCTTGCCCAACTAACCTGTCAAACATTTGATCAATGAACGACATTGAGTAATGACCTTTCCCTGTGAAATCATTGAGTTTGTGATAATCCATACTGATATGCCACCCAGTGACCATCTTAGTAGGGATGAGCTCATTCTTCTCATTGATAATCAATATCATCCTACCCTTCTTTGAAATGCACTGAACTGGGCTGACCCATTTGTTGTTTGAGATAGGATAGATGATCTCAACATCCAGCCACTTGATTATTTTTTTTTTCATAACTTCTTTCATGATGGAATTTAGCCTCTTCTGTGGCTGGGCTACCAGTTTGTTACCCTCTTCCATGAATATCCTGTGCATATATAGGGTCGAGCTAACACCATGAAGATCAGACATCTTCTAGCCCATAACCTTCTTCCTTCTTTTCAAAACAACAATAGTAGCTTCAACCTGTGTTACAGACAAGGAAGTAGAAAAGATTACATGTAAAGTATTATTGTCACCAAGAAAAACATACTTGAGATGGGAGGGAAATGGCTTCAACTCCAACTAAGGAGCCTCTTTAATAGATGGCTTGGGTGAAGGACTTAACACCCTATCTATTGGCTCCACCAACTTTTTAAGCATACTGACATTTGGTTTATTCAACACACTTACTATTTCTTTGGCCTCAAGGTCACCCTCTAGCTCTTGATTGAGCAATACTTTTGCTAGAGGGTCCTTGGCCTCAATCTGATGAACTGAAGCCTCTGTATCAAACACTATGATGACTGTCAAATCTTCATACATGGTGGGTAGTTTCAAAGATTGGTAGACGTCAAAGACCTCTACTTTGTCTTGAGTGCATATAGTCAAGCGCCTAACCACAATATCAATCAAGACCCCTCATGTTGCCGAAAATGGGCACCCCAAAATGAATAGAACTTATGGGTATAGTCAAAGTCAAGGATGATGAAGTCCACGAGGAATATGAGTGATCCTACTTGGACCAAGACATCCTCGATAATTCCATCCGATCTAGCCACTGAATGATTTGAGTAAGATTGTAGTTGATTTTGGGTCTCCAAGACCCAACTTCTTGAACATAGATATGGGAGCCAAATTGATGCTTGCACCCAAATCACATAATCCCCTTGCATTGAGACAACTTCCAATGGTAACATAGATAGTGAAACTCCAAGGATCTTTCAGTTTGGCAGGAAACTTCACTTTATTTAGGATCCTAGAACTACACTCTTCAGTAAGTGCAACTGTCTCATATTCATCCAACCTGCTCTTTTTGTCCACGATAACCTTCACGTACTTGGCATATTTCAGGATCCCCTACAAAATATTAATTAAGGGTAAGTTAATGTGTACCTATTTTAGGAGCCCAATGAATTTCTAAAAGCACTCATCCTCCTTCTTTTTGAACTTTAAGGGGATGGAGGAGGAGGGTTTTTCTTTGGTTTAGCTTCATCATTTGGAGGGCTGTGATTTCCAGCCTCATCTTCTTTCTCCATATTTGGGTTATCCCACACTCATCTTCTTTGGGATCAACTCTGTCATAGGCTTGCCACTCTTTGTACTAACCGCATTCACCTACTTTGGGTTTGGATTAGTATCACCTAGCAAACCATCTTGTGGTCTAGAATTGTGTCCACTTGCCAGTTTCCCAAACTGCTTTTCAAGATTCTGAATGGCAAGATGATTTTGACGAACATCGACAACCATCTTAGATTGATCTTCATCCTGCTTCTTTTAGTTTTCTAAGATCTGTCTCAACAAGTCATCAGTGCTCAAATCGATAGACTTGGCGGGTTGTTGTCCTTGTTGATTATATGGTTGCCCACCACCTGGAGGTTTGTATTGAGGTGGCATTTGATTTTGTTGGTTACCTCCTAAGAGAAGTTAGGATGATTCTCTAATTGGGGTTGTAAATGTTTTCATATCCCTGAGGGCATCCTCCTCTATTGTATTACCCACAAAGTTGATGGACTCGGGGTTTGAAGCACAATACTCAGACATATGGTCCCCACTGCCACATACCTCACACTAAGAAGACTATTTTTGTTAGACCGTATTCACTTGTGCTTGTTGTTGTCCTAAAGTCAAGTTGTTGAAGTGGGTAGTCAACATATTCTGCACGGCTAAAACTTAGGCTTATAGAGCTATCATTGCATCCATTTCCAACATACCTTCTTGATTTTGCACCACAAGTCTGCTTGATCTACTATTCCACTCTCGATTTCCTTGTGCAATACGATTCAACAAAGCATAAAGCTCAGCATATGTCTTTTCCAAACCTTGTCCACCTGCAGTAGAGTGTAGTAAAATTGTGGTATTGGGTTTAAATCGTTTAATGAAGGTATGGACCAACACCTTATAAGCTTTGTGATGATGAAGGCAATTAATAAGCAATGATTTGAACCTGTCCAAAGCTTGGTATAAGTTCTCCCCTGATTTTTATTTAAAACTTGAGATTTCACTCCTAAGCTTCAATATCTTCCCAGATGGAAATAACCTTATCAAAAACTTCCTAGCTAGGTTATCTCAAGTAGTGATAGAATTTGGTGGCTCAGAATGCAACCACTTTCTTGCTTCCCCAAGTAGTGAGAAGAAAAATAAGGTCAATATCATATAATCTGAAGATATCCCATGAGAAATGTAGTTGTCACTTATCTCCATGAAATTCCAAAGATGAACTTCGGGATCTTCATATGGCAATCCCGTGAACTGTTTGGTAGAGTGCAAAAGCTGCACTTTATTCTGCTTGAGCTCAAATCTACCACCGGGAGGTGGTTTTTGAATGCTATTAGTAAAATTAGTTGATCACGGGATTTCCACATCTCGAACTGGTCTAGTTGCCATTGATTCAGGAATAGGGTCAATCATTGGTTCTACCCTTTCCTTATTGTCTTCCTACTCTTCTTGTTCAATGAGGACAATTGGTGGGATTCGATATAAAAGTCCTGCCCTCCTCCTACTTTGCAGAAATAAGGCTTTGATTTTGTCAGTGGATCAGACTAAATTCTCGCAACATAAACACAACTAAGATCAAGTGTGGTAAACACTACAAAACAAATCAACTTTTGAAAAATAACCAATTGCTAACTTAAAGTCCCCGGCAACGGCGCAAAAAACTTGTTGCTTCCCTAGCACACAGAAGTGTACGTGGTCTACTCAAGTAATATAGTGACTCTAAAAGAGCCAGAATATTGAACCCAAAGGACTTTAAGTAACTATCAGTTATTACGAAAAGAAGACTATGAAATGTGTGTTGTCAAGAAAAATGGTTATTATTTATTTCTACTAAAATATTAAAATTAAACTACTACTACGATCGAATGTTTTACTAAGAAGTTACCAAATTAAGCGAGATTCCAGGATTGTAATCATTTTGACATATATTCTAGCCTCAATTCCTATGATTATTCATGGGTTTTCTAAAAATAAATTTACAGGATTTAATTTACCAAGCATGCTCTTCTAGCCTCTACCATCCTATTCTCATTGACAACCTAACTACATCATTAAGCAGGGATAAATATGATTAATGAAAATGCATTAAAGTTATCTTCTTGTTTTATTAACTAAGCGAGGTGTATGAGTAGGCGTCACAAGTCTCCCATACATGAATCATCCTAGTTTCCTAGAACAAACAAGCTCCCTATACTGTTTTTCCCTTTTTTAAGTTTCTTTGAACCTATTTTGAACTATTTGTATTTTTGGAACTGAAATCTTGAGTTTTAAAAGTGAAATGAGTTTTGGCACTTTTGGAAGCTTAAGTTATTAAAAAAGTGAGTTTTTGTACCATTTTAAATTTCGGGTGTCAGATCTTAAATTCGTCAATTTCGTTAGCTCTAGAACGTTGAATTTGGTCTAAGAGAAGTTACAAAACTGAATTTGGAGTTAGAATGAAGGTTTTAGATCCAAAGTTGCATTTTTAGTTGTTTTTAAAGCCAAAGTTTGATTTTGGTCAACATTCGGAATTCGAAAGCTCAAATCAAAATTCTGACTGTTTAAGTAGTTTTGAATGGTAAAATTAATGCTAAAAATGGTATCATCATAATTTTTAGAGTTGTCGAGAGCAATTTTGATATTTTAAGTTTTAAACTAGTTTATTTGAGTTGCATTGATAATTGTGAAGAGGAAGCCTTGAAATCAATTTTTGATTAGTCCATTGAGTTTGGATCACTATTTCTGGTATGGATATGTGCTTGGTTTGTGAAATTTGGATTTTGAATGAGTTTTGAGGGTCTATTCTGAATTGAGATGTTGGTTGTGTTTTATTGATATATCTGGTTCTGGTACAATTATGTTGCTTCTCCGCGTTCGTGGGAGAGTCTCTGCATTCACGGATGTTATACCATTTTCCTTCTCCCGTATTCACAGGACATTCTTTGCGTTCGTAGAGTTATAGAGGCTTGACCCCCATCCTTCTCCGTGTTTGCGGACCCCTACTCCGTGTTCACAGAGGTCTTGATTCCTCCCATGCTCTGCGTTCACGGATGTCTTTCCATGTTCGCGGAGTAAACTTTTCACCTGTACAATGTTAAATTTGAGAAACATAATTTTTACTCCATTTTCAAATATTTCAAGCTTTTGGGGTGATTTTTGACGAAGGTTTTTGAGGAATTCTTTTGGGTATGTCTTTCTGACCTCTATTTAATTAACTTCCATGACTTTTATCTTGATTTTGTCTTGAATTTTATAATTTTGGATATCTAAAATTGAGGATTTTTAGTCTATGATTTTGAAACTTTAAGTGATGATTTCCCCTTCGATTTGAACTCGATTTTAGTAGGATTTTCACCCACGAACTCTATTTTTCGTGTAGAACCTAATTTTCAAGTTAATTTCTAGATTTTAAAACATAAAACTTTAGCCCTAATTTTGATCATTTTGCCCGTAAGTCTAATTCGTGTCAATATGGGTATCAAAATTCATCTCTTGATGCGTAGTATTTAATTTTTATAGCGATTGATCCATTCAGTGATCATTTGGAGGTTTGAGTTTATTGAAAGCTTGTCTGAGTGGAATTTTGGTGTTGAGGTAGGTTCAGCTAACCTTTATGGGACTGGATATGAGTTATTAGACTTGTTCATGTGATAATTGTATGATCTAGACTGATTCATGAGTAGATGGACTGATATGATTGAATTTTGATGGAAATGTGATATTAGTTATGTTAAAAACTGAATAAATTATGATCTTATTAATAAATTGAGATGAAATCTTGAGATTTGAGATATTTTGAATAATAATATGATAATATGAGACTTGTGATACTATTCGGGCAATTATGTGGTAATTTGATGGCTTTTGAGATACTTTTGAGGATCATGTGTATATTTTGGGACGAGTGAGGTCCGGTATTGTTTGTACACTTGACTATTGATATAACTGTGATGATGTAAGAAATGATGATAATTTGGGGCACTAGTTGTGGCACTTCATATTATTCTTCATGATTATATGAGGGTTATGTATCAGTATTCGTATCATGATTGTCACGACCCAAAACGAGATCATGACTAAAAGACCACTCAATTCCAAACCCAACAATAAAAGTGCACTAGAAAGAGAAAATCTAATAGATAAATATTTATCCACCTAAAAATATATCCCAAAACCTGGTGTCCTGAGTGTAAAGAACATCTAACATAAAAACTAGTGAAATCAGTAAATCTCAGTCTTCGAACAGAAATAAAGACTACTCAACTAAGATAGAATCTAATGGAAACTCGAACCCCTGAATCTCACCACTAGATCTGGATAATCAACTGCTCGAACGAATCAACCACCACGAGGAAATCCCTGTCTAGAATCTGTGGGGAGAGAAAGAAGTAGGGTTGAGTACACATAAATGTACCTAGTAGATTTAACCGACTGGGAATCAGAAATTGAATAAACTATGAAATAACCTAAGAACGCTTCCACCTGCTACAAGAAAACCAATCCGACATCGGTGCCGCCAATTTATATAGAACGGCGCGAATAAAGTAAACATATAATCTCAAATAAGCCAATCCAAAATAACCACAAGTAGTATAATGAAATGGTATGCAATGCAATGTAATACAAGGTGGTATCAAGACCGTCGCACAGCCTGTCGTATACACCCCCGTCGAGCAAAGGCTCCACAGACTAGGGGACCCATGGGAACCTCGCAGGCCATATATCTCAATCACAATATATCAACTACCCTGCCACCTAACTCGTGGTCAGGGACTCATGATAAGAGTCAAAATGTTTTCACCGCCTTGCCACCTAACTCGTGGTCAAGGGTTTAAAAAATAATGTCACAATTTCTCAAAATGTCATGATATGCAGTATAAGGATGCATGCAATTAATACACAATTATCTCCTTTTCTCAACATGTCATATTCACAATATTCTCAATTTTAGGATTCACATGCTCTCAAAACAAACACATAGACAATTAAAACTCTCACACTAGCATCATAATAAATATTTTTCACCCAACACATGATACAATCTCATCCTATAGATTATAATATAAGAATATTCAATAACTCAATCCCGATCTCAAAGAGGGATAGCTAAACCTACCTCAATGTCGGAACCACACTCGAACACTTCTACCAAATGGACAAATCTTGAATTCAACTCCCGAAATGACAATTCTCTATCAAGAATAAAATATACACATCACAAGGAGTCCAATGACACCCATATTACTATATTTATTTTCGGGTAAAGAATCGGGTCAAAAGTCACACCGAACCCTCAAATTCGAATTTGAAAATTTCTTCAAAATATATTTACCCATAATAAAATAAACTTATACGTCAATTTTCAACTAAAACAGATCGTTATTTGACCCCCAAATCAAGGTTTTATTATAAAAATCCTAGGGCTATATTTTCATAAATTGTACACGTTTCTACCCTGAATATCTATTCATAATCTCATGAAAACTTAATAGAAAGGATGAGAATAATTACCTTGATGATTTAGGACAAAAATCCCAAATTTTCTTCTCTTCTTTTTCTTTATTTTTCTCTCCGCACATTTTTTTCTTTCCGTGTTATGGTTGTCGTCGTTACTGTTGCTTTTGCGTTTCTGTTTGTTGGTTTTCCTAGGAATGCGCAGAAGCAACCCTATATATATTTATTTTAAAAAAAAAAATTATTTATTAAACTTTTTATTTTCTTTCCTTTTTTTATTTTGTTTTTTTAATTCCTTCTTTATAAAAATATGAAATTAGTATTAAAAGTAATAAAATCTATTAACTCATTTTTTTTAATAAATATAAAATAGTTAGTATAGGATATTAACTAAATTATTATTTTAATCCACTAACTAAATTTAATTATCTAAAATCATCCCTTAACTAAATAACGGTAATTACCGAACAGTCTAAAATTTTCAATTTAAATTTACGAAAAGGGATATTTTATGAAAAAGTGTAATCTGATTCTCAAAATGACCTAACGGGTCATTACAATGATGTCATTATATTTTTTTTATTTATATTATTGACATGCATTTATTCCATATTGCATTATACCATCCCTTGACCCAAACAAGAGTTAAGGGTAAGAGGCTCCACTTTTGAGATACTGTACCACTTTCTATACAACCCCTTGACCTGGGCAGGAGGCAAAAGTGAGATGTACACTTTTTAAATCACTTGAACACAGATAGGTGACAAGGTTGAGATATTGTGACACCCCTTGATCACGGGCAAGTGGCAAGGTTGAGATATTATGATACCCCTTGACCACGGGCAGGTGGTAAGGTTGAGAGACACTTGGTATATGGCCTGACAAGGTCTCATGCATTGTATTCACACCTCTCATCACATTGTATCATTGGTTATTTTGTTTATCTTATCTTACCCTTATGTATATTTTATTTGTGCACTAACCCTCTTTAATGTAGGTGATAGGATTCATCATTATTTCATACTTGTTCGATTTCTTATACCCAGTCAGTTGAACCTACTGGGTACATTTCGATGTACTCAACCTTACTTTGTTTCCTCCCTGTAGATCGAGCATAGGGACCTCATCAGGGCAGTTGATCTCATTCCACCAGATTCTTCTAAATCTTAGCGATGAGGCTCAGACTTCGAGTCACCATGGATCTTTGAGATTTTCTTTTGTTGCTTTCTATTTCAGACAGCGTACTAGATATTATTAGATAACATTATATTTTCATTTGAGACAGTTGTATTTACTCTTTCGTACTACTTTAGATGCTTTTATACTCATGACTCTAAGTTTTGAGATTTCGTATTTAATATCATGGTTGTTTCCGTTTTATTTTATTTTTTTTAGTTGTGATTCGATTTTGGATTGTGACACTATACCCTGTGTTCTATCCCCTCAACATCTTCCAAATCTAAGGTAGACAATAAGTGTATTTCACAGTTGGTCAAACTATGAAATATAGATTAAAGGAATATAGGAGTAATTAAGTAAAAACTCATTCATAAATCATAAAAATAAAAGTCTAGAACATAGTCTATGACTAAAATTCCATAATATAGGAAATTAACCACTTATTGTTTGTCTCAAACATGAGATTAGTCTAAGAAATATTCAAAAAATGGATTAAAAAAAAGATGAAAGAAATAACCTTAGGTTGAAGTTCTTCGTCTCTTCTCTCTATCCCAGCCAAAATTAGATAATAAAATAATGACTAAAAATTATATGTAAACCTAAGAAATCTCATTTTCTGACTTTTGCTATGAAACTTCAAAGTTCGTGACGCGAACTTGTTCTCACATAGTGTATTTTGCACTTCTATCTCATTCGGAAAATTTTAACCTTTCCTTAACCAAGTCCGCAATGCAGACTTGTGTCACCATAACTGTTTCACGCCTTTTTCTTCTTCTTTTAAAATTCTAACTACTTCGACACTAGTCCGCCACCCGAACTTACTCCTTTTCATTTGGCATTTTATGCTTTCTTTTTTTGGTTGTATCCTTTCTTGTTTTCGGCTATGAACCTAGACATGCATATCTATTTAACATCCTGAAAAACACAACCAAAAAGTGCTCTCGGCCAAGAATTAGCGTGAAATAATAAAATTAAACTAAAAATGACCTAAACTCTATCAATTTTTCCTCTAACTAGGCTATGAATATGGTAAAATTAGTTATTTGACGTTTAAATGCGCCTAAGATCAATTACTTCTTGGTTTGAACTCTGACCTAATCATTTCTCTGTGGGTTCGACCCCAACTCCAAATTGGATAAATATATTTTTGACGACTCCCCACACTTGAACTTGTAAAAAGTGTGTTGACGCGTGAGATCATGTATATCGTAGTTCATCATCAATTACTTTCTCATTAATCTCACCATGTATTCTATTGGAAATTTAAGTCGTACAAGTTACCAAATTCAAACAACAAAAGGACATATTCCCACACTTGAGCCAGACATCTGTAGGATGCTTTCTCAACCTTACCCAACAATTTTTATCAACCTAATGTACATGTAATCCTATTACCACAACTCAAACAAGTTAAACAAGCCACATCCCCTTTCAAAACTAATACTATGATTGATATGATACTTCAAACTCGAGATATACTAACCAGATTTAGCGAGCTATTCAATTTTTCACATATACTCTTTTAATAACATTCCCAATTGCTTTCACATAACCCAAAATATCCTTATTTTCATAAGCCTTTTATCTCAATTGCCATGCACCTTTTTGGCTTACAATAAAGTCATTGGTTC
Organism: Solanum aculeatissimum; assembly: GCA_038996855.1. NCBI lineage: Eukaryota > Viridiplantae > Streptophyta > Magnoliopsida > Solanales > Solanaceae > Solanum > Solanum aculeatissimum. The sequence continues at coordinate 4,711 of JBCEWC010005712.1, read as the reverse complement.
CCAATGAATTTCGAGAATAAAATTCATATTTAAACAAATTAATTTCCATACTAAGATCCATCACTATGACTTTCTTATGGTTAATTCTAAACTCAATCGTCTATGTTAACAATCAATTAGTTTTCTAAATATGACCGCAACATCAAACCCTACATGATTCGAATAGGTGAAATAATTGATAATTTCCTAATAGCTAGTATTCACATCGACAATCGATGTCTTGTTCTTATATATTACAATATTATAAGGCTCTTTAGATCCATCACTAAAATGCATCATACCCACCGAGAAGTTCGTACTTAAATAGCCCACACTTTTCTTCCCATTAATAGTTGTCATATATTACCAAATTAGTTTTATCACAAACAAGGAAATATGTATCCTTTCACAAACTAGGTTGATAGCAAAAGCAACACAACCCATAACTCCAACCAAGGGAATGCATATACCGCCATAGTAGTCTTATTTTAACACTTCATGTTATACACTCACTCCATAAAGCCACAATAGAAGTTTTGGTCTTAATTAGCACAAAATCTTTCTCAGCCCATACTATGCAACCCATTCTTTTTTCTAAAGAACCCAAAAATTGAAAACTCGTAACTACCACACTCATAACATAGTCATTTTCTTAACCACATCGCACTAAATTATTGAATAACTTTGTACATCTAATTATTCATACTAGTACGACCTTCATCGTTGAATGGCTAATTAGAAAGGATAAGACATTCATGAATTCTTTCAACTAGGTTTCATTTTCCGATACCTTGACTTCAAAATAAATCATTAGACTATAACCTAACTCAGTTCCTTTGAATTACAAAATAATCCAAGGCTAACCACACATCCTTTCTTTAAGTCTATCACCTCTTTCTTAAAATCATATTTAACTCCAAACTATGCGAGACCATTTTAATATACGCACAAAATATCTAGCATGACTCCCCACTATAAGTGACAGAGTAGAGCAAAAAAAGTAAAGAATTAAATCGAATCAAGAATGCACAATAAGGAGTCAAGAAGTGAGAATTTCCTTCCCAACAATCACCATAGCCTCTAAAGATAAGCAGCAGACGTCTCCACGTCAATCCTCGAGACTCCATTAGACAAGACTTGTACATATGTGACACCTATAAATCTGGAACTCTGATACCAATTTGTCACAATTCAAAATTAAGTGTGATAGCACTTGTCTTTAACCCACCGAGGCAAGTCAGCCTAATAGGGAAACAACTAAATAAAGTGAAAAATAAAACAAAAATACAGTCTAATATGAAAAGGTAAGCATTAAATAAGATTATCCGAAGTTAAAAATCGATGCAAGATTGGTGTCACATGTACAAGCCTCTACTACAACAGAATTTAAAGAAATCTATACAAGTCTCAATGTCTTTGATTCTCAAATAAAATAAAAATAGTAAGTAAATTAAAGTTTGAAGGTTCCGCTGAAAAGGGACTAGCTGCTATCTTTTAGACTGTCTCTAAGCTTGGACCAAAATAGAAAATGAAGAAATCAGGAGGTACCGGGATCAATACCTACACAAGTGTAAAAACAAGGGTGAGTATCCAACAATATGGTACCCAATAAATGTATTCTAAGCCTAAGTAAAGTAATGAAGAAAACAAGTACTCGTACCATCCCAAGCATATATCTTTAAAGCTACAACCCTTCACACAGAAAAACCAGCACATACAACATATATATATATATATATATTCTATTATATAGTTCAATCAGTACCACAAGTTCAAAGAGCAATTGTCTAGGATTTATATTTTTTTTTTATTATATAGTCTTTTGATTTTCTATATTGCTAGTGACTTGTACATGTAACAACCAGTTCTTGGGTGGTATTTAAGCTTGTGAAGATTTTCATTTTTAGTTATCTGCTTTATTAAGTACTTTCACATGTTATTTCTATTTCTCGTTGGGTTTAGGCTGACTTGTTCTGATGGGATTGAGCAAGTGTCATCACGTCCAATTTTAGATCGTGACATATTTATACCCTGATCTTGATCTTAATGATTTAGACATATTAGACCCATTAAGTGTTTCAAGTTTTAACGAAAACAATGCACTCATTAATAATGATCTAATGTCTGGACCATTTAGATCTTGACCTCCATTAAGCACAAATCAATTTGGCTTATGTTACCATTTTGTAGTTTTTCTATCGTTCCGTAGCCTACAGTACAACTCGCTAAAATCCAATTTAATTCTACCCGAGCACACATAATTAATGAAGATGTACATAGTGTGCAAGTTTATGATTCTTTATGCATACATGTGAATTCTTTTATTAGTGTGATAGTTGTACTTTGATGTTGAATTCTAAATTTATATTTGATTATTTGATTTGTGTGACTGAACTATTTCTTCTTATGATAGAACTCGTGTTATGATAGATATGTAGAGTTATTAGCTATCTTTGACAGAGTAGATGAGCGAGCTTAAATTTGATGAATTATAATCCGCCTTTAGAGGTTTATTGTTTATTTATATATTTTGTAAAATGATAAAATAGTATACTCGATGTTTTGAATTTTTATAGGGAAAATGGTCAAAAATGTCCTTATACTATAAAAAAGGACCAAAAATGCCCTCATTTCATACTTAGGGTCATTTATGCCCTTATAGTTAGTAAAGTGGGCCAAAAATGCCCTCATTCAAATAGACTTTAACGGAGAAGAGTTAATTAGTTCTAATTAACGTTTATATTTTAAAAAAATTTAACTTGCCTTTCAAAATCAAAAGTTTGGATTCTTTTTATCCTGACCCATTTACCCGACCCACCCTTCTATTTACTTCTAATTATTTCAACCTAAGACTAAAATCTCCTGCTACAAAGGGTTTTATTAGGGTTTCTTGATGTGAGAATTTCACAACCTTTGAAGCAAGATAATCAAGATTCTCATAGAAAATAAAGCTAGAGATTTAAGGTATGTTACTGACTAATATTTATCATATTTTAATATAGGATCAGGATGTTTCGGTCAGAATCAAATAATGAATTTGTATGATTTGTCAAAATCAAGTATTGAGTTATGTACAATACAACGTTGTTGTCGGTTTATATTTATTTAAAAGAACTTAGTTTTAAAGAAAAAGTTCAACTTTTTAAATGAATATAAACTAACAACAACATTGCATTGTACATAACTCAATACTTGATTTTGACAAATCATACAAATTTATTATTTGATTCTGACCAAAACATCTTGATCCTATATTAAAATATGATAAATATTAGCCAGTAACATACCTTAAATCTCTAGTTTTATTTTCTATGGGAATCTTGATTATCTTACTTTAAAGGTTGTGAAATCCTCACATCAAGAAACCCTAATAAAACCCTTTGCAGCGGGAGATTTTAGTCTTAGATAGAAATAATTAGAAGTAAATAGAAGGGTGGGTCGGATAAATGGGTCAGGGTAAAAAGAATCCAAACTTTTGATTTTGAAAGGCAAGTTAAATTTTTTTAAAATATAAACGTTAATTAGAACTAATTAACTCTTCTGTGTTAAAGTCTATTTGACCGAGGACATTTTTGGCCCACTTTACTAACTATAAGGGCATAAATTACCCTAAGTATGAAATGAGGGTATTTTTTACCCTTTTTAATAGGACGAGGATATTTTTGATCCTTTTCCCATTTTTTTATGAATTAATTGTTTGGATCAACAAAGTTATAATATTCCTATAAGAAATGTTTGCCTTAACAAACAGGATTTTTTTTTTCTTTTGCATATTTTGTAGGTAATGTTTCCATCTACTTGGTGGGTAATGTTTTCATATGTTTTGTACCCTAAAATAGACTTAGCCGCTAGAACAAACTCTATCTAAAACTATAACATAGGGGGCTGCTGTGTGAATACGGATGAGGTTTTTCCGCTTACTTTTTTTATAAATCAGTATGACAGTTTTGCTATTTTTTTAATTTCATATTCAATTCGCAGAATATATTAGAAAAAATGATATATGTATTAATTTTATTTATTATTAATATCTTATTTGATACATTATTTTTTAGTCTATGTATACTTAATGTTTGGATTAGTAGTTATACACTATATTGTGTATCGAGGTGTATATTAATTGTTGATACCATATATTTCTATGAATAAGTAATACAAAAGGTTTCAACGCATGTACTAAATTGATTAATAACATAATTATTCAAATCCCTCTCAAAACATTTCTCATTTCCCAAAGCTAAAGAGTGCGATCTTTTTATATAGAAATAATGCATTGTATTTTATTTTTAATATATCAAATCAAATACTCTAATACTCTTTTCGTTTATTTTTACTTGTCACTATTTTACTTAACGAGGTCAAACTACATAAACTTTGACCAACATTTTAAGATATATTTTTTCATCATATTAATATGAGAAAGATTGCAAATTATAGCATTTTTCGTATAGTTTTCAAAAATCTAAATTTTAAATATTAAATTTAGCTATAAAGTTTAGTCAAGTTAACATCAAAAAATGAAATATTAACAAATAAAAATAAAAGTGAACAGAAAAAACGTATAAAAATAATTTTAACATAACTAATACATTCATCATTAATATGATTTATTTAACATCATTTTTATACCTCCTACTAAACGACTAATATTACTGTTAGGGGTCGTTTGGTGTGATGGATAAGGAAGTTTAATCTCGGGATAATTTTTAAGTGGTCCTTAATTTATTGTTTG